>JAVQJG010154641.1:0-23465 GCA_036024015.1 Craterocephalus amniculus
TCTGCAGGGGGGGCACCGGCCCCCCCTGGCCCCCCCCTAGAACCGCCAGTGGCTTGAAGGGGACAGAAAATGGGGGAAAAGAAGATTTTTTACAGTTAAGTAGAGGCAGATGTGGCGAAATGAAGAAATTCTAGAGAATCAGGGAGAAAATTATCAAGAATTATCCTGCAGTGATTTAATGTCAACAAAAAAAGTTTCCCCGATAAATCTAGACTCCTTGTCATTTTCTCCTTTACAAGCTCATCCATCACAAAAAGGCTTTACTTTTGTACACACCCATGCTTTAAATTTTTTGGGCTTTCTTTTGTTTTTTTTTTGTTTTAGGTATAGGCACTTATATTTCTCATTTCTTTATTGTTGCTTTTCTCCCCCGAGGTTTGTGTTGATTCATCTTTGATTTTTTTGGGGGGAGGTGTTTTTAATAAGCCCACTACTTAATTCATTACTGTTTTTGTTATTTTCCTTCCCTTTTCTGGTGCCAATGAAATAAAACTAATATAAAATAAATACATAACATTGAACAATGTTGGTTCTAATCTATTTTTACATTAATTATGTCCAGATTTAACTGCTTGCCTTTAATCAACCACTGATTAATAGCAGGAAAAACAAAGATTTAAGTGTTTTAAGTGTCTATACTACTGGGAAAAAGATCTGATCACGTTTCAGAGTTAGTAATTGTTCTTCCAGAGAGTTATTAATCATCATAAAAAGAATCAGAAAGAAAATTGATCAGGGTTTTCACATTGTTGAGCACATGAAATATTTGGACTGCAGCATATTAGGCCTGCTCTCTGTTTAAAGCTTCATTTTGTCATCGTGTAAAACTGCATCCATCACTGATGTCCCTGAATCTGCTTCATAGATCAAACTTTAGAGAATGTCAGCCTTGAGAGGCTCCTGTTCACTCCAGCCGCTCACTGCTATCTACTTGAAGTGCACTCACTCCCTCAAATGATTTAACAAAGCGTGACAACACAGTATGCGGTGTCTGTGGACCAGCTGTCTACACGTGTCAGTGACTAACAGATCTGACAGAAATTGAAGAGCAGAGTAGGAGTGAGCGCGGAGCGGGAGCTGACGGCAGCTGCCAGGAAAATTGCAGAGATTTCCAAAGTCCACATCCACAAACAACACACTTGCTGCAAATATGTTATTACACTCAGGGCCGAGCGTCTGCTGCTCGCTCGTTTTAATTCTCCGTTGGTATCAGACTAGTCCCTCCTGTCCACCAGCCACACCCACGCTGCGGCTGCCAGTTTGCAACAGGAAACCTAATACCAGTGAAGTGTTGTCAGTGGGGCCTGAGGGTTGACCTGACCCTGTCAGGAGGACAGCGCCACATTAACTGCCCTCTTTTCATATCTTCAAGTCCCATCTCAAAGTTTAGTGCACTGGGCTGTCAGCAGCAGATCAGTCTGACATTAGAGAAAACAAAAGTTCCAGGTCTTTCAGAGCTGGATGGAAGTCGATCCAAGAATCACACTTTATGGAGCTCCTTGTTAGCTTAGCTTAGCTTGATGGAAAGGCTGAAACTGGAAACTGTTGCCTGGCAACCTCTGTGAAGTTCTGCTTCCTGGCCAAGAAATGTTCTGGCAAATACCCCATAAAAAAGAAATTATTTTACACTTTGATCTTTGTATGGATTAAGTCAATGAGACGTGTTAACTGCGGTGCCTGGGAGGCGCTGGCAGGTGGGCAAAGGCACCTTTAAACAAAGCCGGGCCAAATGTTCAAAGCTACTGGCAGCCGCGCGGCTTTTTCTGCACGCATCACAGCGATTTTTGTCACAGTTTAATAGTCAGAAATCAGCAGTGAGCGGCATGTGAATGCAACTGTGTGGCTGCGGCTCAGCAGAAGACTGAGCTCGGCGTTTTCACGTCAGGTTTGCCGCTGGTGACAAATTGTGGCTGACTTAAGCGAGATAATGAGCTGTGATTTGGCACAGCCGCGGGGCAGTGGTATGTTTAACACATGTACTGTAGGCTTAAAATAATCTGCTGAAGTTTTAAAAATAAAAGAAAGAAAGTATGGCAACCGTGAAATAGAAGTTCACACTCAATTACTATTAAGAAAGACCAAACACCAACAAAATTTCATGACATTTCTTTTAAGTCATCTGAAAAATATTAATATTATGTTTTATATTTAAAGTTATTATGAATGAATATCCAACGTATCACAATTTTTATGAAAGCTGCTATAAAAATAAACATTTACTTTACCTACTTACACAGATAAATGTAATGGATGCGGGGTATGCATGGGACATGTCGGTGGAGAACTGCTGCTGCATCTAGATGTTGGTTAAATGGTGACGAGTTAACACATGCCCAGATGTCGTTAAGCTAGTAAACAAGAACTGGTTGCTTATTACATCCCTGCTGGGAGCACACACATTTGGGTTTAGGTGAGATCGGTGCTAGTTCATGTAGTGATAGGCTTTTATCACAGGCAAATCACAGATATATACAGATCAATATGGTGTTTTTCATTCAGTTTTTCATTTTACACAGGTTTTGCCCCCCACACAAACCTTACCATCACAATTATTAAACTGAAAAGGGTTGTCAACAAGATTTTTCAATATGATTCATTTTTATTTTCATTGTTTTACTATTACTGCTTAGATCTAAAAGAAATCGTAGAGTTGATTGAGAGATAATTTAATGTGTTCCTTCAAAAACCAAAACACTTGTATGAATGTTTAAAGATGTCTTTTTTCAGTTTCTTTCTTTACTTTGAATTATTTGAAGATAATGTCAATTTTCATTATCTGTACTCATCTGTGACTTTAAATTACTTTATCTATCCATAAGGAACTTCATTTGCGTGAGAGCGCACAATACATTAGAACGTCAAGCATCCACAACACTCTCAACTGTAACATTAGCATGAGCATTAAAAAAATAAATAAATAAAATAGAAAAAATATTAAAACAATAGAAAAGAAATTAAAACAACATATACACGGACAAGTACAGCTGATCACTTGTTTAAAAGGCGGATAGAAGTGCGCACAAAACTGGAGAAGGCTCTCCTAGTCCTCAGTGGGAGGGACCTGAACCTGCGCCCCGATGGCAGCCGGATATAATGAGTATGGAGGGAGTGAGATGAGTCTGTGGAGATGTGGCTGCTTTTCCTCAGGACTCTGCTGTTGTATATGGTAGGGAGCGGCTGCTGGTCTATACCGATTATCCTGCTAATGATCCTGATGATTTTATTGAGTGTGTTGCAGTGAGTGATAGCATGTGGTCCAAATTTGCCAGTTTTGACAAAAAAAAAACTGACCAGAACATTACTTCTTATTCTTATACCTGGTCACTTCCATTCCATTTAGTGTAGTTATACTTTGCTTACAGGAATGATGTGACGGCTTCGTACCCTGTAGATGTTCCGGGGTGACTGCATCAACTCAGAGTTTGGCAGCTAAAAGATTTTGTACATAATAACCCAAATCAGTCACCAGGTGTAATGTGGCTGTTAGTGATTATGTGAATTCAGAGGATGATAAATCTCTCAAAAGGCTTCTGAAAAATGTGTCCTTCCCCTCTTGAGATGTTGGTCACACTTAAGGTTTGGATATATATTTATCAAGTGTCTTTATAGAGGAATTCATGTGAATTTAATCGTAATATATTCTGTTAATAAAACATGTGGAAGCTTTGCAGCAGTGTTCTTCTGTATTTTCTGCCGCTAACGGTAAAAATAAAAACTGCTGATCTGTTCTGACTTTGGCAAACCAAACATTTAAGTAGAATCTAAGTCTATTTGACCTCTGCCTTCACCCCGTGCTTATTCTCATCCCTCCTCCTCTCTCTTTGTGTGCTGGTAGCCTGGGAACTATCAGCGCACAGTGAAGCGCACAGAGGATGCTTTCCAGGCCTGTAATGACATCGTGGCATGTTTCCAAGAGAGAGCTCGCCTGGAGAGGCAGTACGCTCAGCAGCTCAGTGAATGGAGCAACAAGTGGAAACCAGTGGTGGACTCCAGTAAGTCAAGCACCTGCACAACCAGTGATGAACATATAAATGATGATTGCAGAACTCTTAGTTTTATGTAAAAACTGATTAGCCGTCAGGACTCATGCTCACCTTCCTCCCTCAGGTCCGTTGTACGGCTCTCTCCTGAAGGCTTGGCAGTGTTTTCTGTCCTCCGCGGACCGGCTGGCCTCCTTACACGCCTCCATCTGTCGCTCCCTGGTATCGGAAGACGGAGACCGGGTCAGGACCTGGCAGAAAGACACCTTCCACAAGAAATTATTCGGAGGCTTCAAAGAGTCTCAGGACATCGAGACGGGCTTTGCACGCGCTCAGAAGCCGTGGGCCAAACGACTGAAGAAGGTCAGGTTTGATGCTGTCTGCAGAGCTGACATCGAAGACCCTTTTAATATATTCTTATCAGTCGTTTTTTACCCTTTTATACAGTTTGAAGTTTCTCAACTGAGATCCTGGAATAGAATTTTTGCTTTTGTAACCACAGAAGTTGGAAGTGACATTTATCATCTGCTTATATTAATCTGTTTTCACCTTTTCTTATTCACTGAGCACAACCTTTTGTTCGCACGCTGAAAATGATGGTTATCCAGCAGCCTTCAACACGAAGAAATGAGCCCGCTCTCCTCTAAAATATCAGCCGTCATAATTGGCAACCAAAACAACAGAACAAGTCTGAGTCTTAAAAGTTAACATTCAGGTTTTATCTTCATCTATTTAGTTTTATTCCTGTTTCCCGGAGTTGCACCCTCAAACTATGTTGTTTGTTCAGGAAAGTTTACACTGGGTGACGTCTAAATTATGTCCCCTAGCTTCCTTCAAACTCATCTTTTCTCACTCTGATTCGCTGTAATCCACTTTCACACATCCATCCCGCACAATCATCATCATCTAACGCACATGTTTGTTTTTCAGTGTTTCAGTGTTTTCTGCTGTATTCCCAGATCGCATTATCTCATCCAATCCGAGACTTCTTCACTGATAAGAAACCTTTAGGCCAACCAGAGTTTTGAAGCAATGAGTCACTTGAATTTGTGCTATAGACCCGCGGCACAGTTTAAAAATATATAAAAGCCCCTAAGGGAATAAATATGTCTTAGGCTGCATATTAAAAGTGACTGTAGCATCATAAATAAAAGGCCCACATGTAGAAAACAGGCGCCTTATTCTGCAGGATGTTTTTAGAGTCAGGTTTATCTTTATTTAAAGGATTTTGTTGTGCTTTCAAGTGGCTGATATTGTATGAATCCAGTTATTTTCTGATGACAGCATGCTTGATTTTGCATACAACCCCGTTGTAAGGGAAAATATGTTGTGCTTTGTCTCCAGCTGGACAAAGTCAGGAGGGCGTATCACAAGGTGAGCCGCAAGGAGCATTCAGCCAGGGAGCGAGAGGCACACGCTCAGGGAAACCCAGACGTCGCCATCGACAAACAGAAGAAGATCCAGGAGGAGCGAGAGCTGGTTCAGCAGGAGGCTGAGAAGGTGCACGGGTCGGCTTCTTGTCATATTTACCAAGTTTTGAAAGATACTGATTTCCATCTATTCCAGTTTGTCTGTTGACCCGTGAATGTTAAAGTTTAAAGTCAAAATTTTCACACAGCTTGTGAAAGCACAGAGGATTTTATCACGTAACCCTTTCATGCAGTCCAATACAGCGGATGCCTATCTTACAGCTGTTTTCCAGTATATTCTTGGGTAGAGATGGAAAATGTGTAATTTTGCCACTTCAGGGGACATCAGTGAGTCGTGCAATACTCTGCCATTTACTGTAGAATAAATATTTATCTATGTACGTTCATACATTGTAAAAACCAAACTTTCGAAGGTGATAAAAAGGAAAAGAAAATGATACAGCCATATTTTAAAACATATTATATCCATTATTTTGAAAAGAATAGCAAAATATATTAAAGAAGAAGAATAATATGATAAAGAAATAAAAAGCATCACTGTATATGTTTATGGAAGTTACTATATGCAAAAAACGTGTGGCACTGTTTCTTACTAATTCATGCATGAAAGGGTTAAATAGACTAAAAGAATATAATACAATCAGGACTATGTTTTAAGCGGCCTGCTTGATGATCTGTTATGTTTTAATTGTCTTGGAGTAAGCCATGTTTCTTTGAGAAAAGGAGGAGGAAGAGTACAATTTAGAGGGAGACAAAGAAGAAAAGGGTGGATGTGCACGTCTTTGTGGGAAGTTTCCACATTTGACAAGCAGAAGCTCATTCTTGTGAGTCTCCACCATCAAAGAAGCCAAAACATGAAGACATGAATTTCGGATCCACTCATCCATCTTTTTCTCTAGTTGCTAAATAGGGCACAGCAATAAAAGGATTGGCCAGTAGATCAATAAAGGTTCCTATAAGCCTGAAGCTACGAACTTCAACAAATTAGGGTTTAGATGATGTGAGCATCATGGACGGATGACAACAGATTTCTGCTGTAGGTTTTATGCTACTCTGCTGGACTCATGGTGCTAAACTGCTTTGGTTTGTGCGCAGGTCCGTGCCCGCTATGAGAAAGTGCTGGAGGAGGTGAACCGCTACGCTCCTCGCTACATGGAGGAGATGGAGTCCATCTTTGACCAATCGCAGGACGAAGAGCGGAAGAGGATCGTGTTCCTCAAACAGGCCTTCCTCTCTATCCACAAACACCTGGACATCACCAACGATGAAAGGTGAACTCTCTGCTCATTAGAAGATCAATTCCTGGTTAAACAGGTAGAAACCGATTTGTTTTATCTGCCATCTCTCCGGCCCACGACTTGCTGTGAAGAGCTAAGTGTCCTAAAATCAATAACTCGACTTAATTCGAGCTTAATCAAAGGTTGTTTCTCCTCATATTAGCACATAAGTGTTTCTTAGTGACTCACTTCTGCTCTAATAAAGGAAATAATAGATAAGACGTCAACTTAATTACTTTCCAAAATCTGCTTGAGCCACTGGAGGCTATCGAGTAAATGAGAAAACTCATAAACACTATTAAACTGATTCATTTGGGAATAACATTTTATTCAAAATTCCTGTGCAGGCAGATGATTTTCCAATTAGAAATTCAACTCAACTTTTTCTGCAGAAATGGTCCAGATGTCACATGAAAACATGCATATTTCTGCTCATTAAGAGGCATTGTGAGGCTTACATCAGCTATAAAACTCTCTGCCATAGCCTGATTTCCTTTATGTTTTACTCCAAGAAATTTGGCCTCAACATTTTGTCTGATTAGAGAAACAAGAAGCATTTAATCTTTCTCCGGCCCAGGTCTTCCTCTGTTTGACTCATCTGATTATTCCAGGAGGAATGACTCCTTCCAGCATCTATTCACTGTAGCCAAGTCCGATAAATCCTCCCACACTGAGAAACGGAAAGCAAACCCAGATCTAATTTGTAGTTTTATTCATTACTTGTCACTTAGTGTAAGGGCTGTGTACAGTGAGCTCCACAACACACTGATGGCCATTGATGAGCAAGAGGATCTGCGCTGGTGGAAGAACACCCACGGGCCCGGCATGCCCACCGACTGGCCTCAATTCCAGGTCTTTAGATTTTCATTATTTCTATGATTAAAACTGAAACTTAAAGGGATACTTTGTAACTTTTGGGCATTAGGAGTCTTAAACCTGTAATTTCATCCAAAATCAAACTTTTCACTCCATTATCAGCCTAATATGAGTGTTAATGGATGATTTCTGAGGTCAATGCAGTGTTTGACACCTTTTGGTGCCCGGAGGAGGCTGCCCTCCTCAGAACCAGACATGCAACTCAGCATGAGTGGATCCGTCTCTCATGGATCATGTGACCAGCAGCACTTTGCTCTTCAGCTATAAAACACAGCGGGCTGAGCTTAATGCTACTTTTTCTTTGAAAGTTTGTCAAATTCGAACAAAGTAAGAAAATGAACATGGTGTCTGAGTAGCCAACAAAGAGAGAGACCGTTTCATTTTGCACCAATGTCATGTGACCTATTGGAAGTTACAGGTTTTGCCCCCTAGTGGCCAAACGGTGCACAGTATCCCTTTAATTCTGTGGTTTTAAATGTGATTTTTTCTTTTCTAACTGGTTGTCAGGAATGGACACCTGAGAAGAAAAATAAAAAAGGGAATAAAGAAGTGGAAAAGAAAGAACCAATAGAGAAGAGGTGAGTAGATTTTCTTCCAGATGTGCATCACACTGCAGTGCTGTGCAACCTGAACCTCAAGTCTGGCATGATAACTTAAAACTCTTATTACTATTAAATGTCTCCTTTCTCTTCCATCCTCTTAGCCTGCAGTGGTTGTCATGGTAACACTTTTCTGCATGTAAAACCAAGGTCTTATTTCATTAAACACCTGTTACTAATGTCTTGCACATCTGCATGTTGTAGCAATTTACTGCCACTTGGGGGCAGTCTCAGGAATATTTGGAGCACTGTGAGCTGTGGCTGCTCTTGGTTTGTTGATGCACTCCTGCTGGCCCTCTAGTTTTACTCTGCTGAAGGGAAAGATGGAGGTCAGAGAGGACAGAGACCTGCCTGTGGTGGAGTAAAACTAAATAGTCCAGCACGGCTGTTGTCAGAGCTGGTTGCTGTCAGCTCCTCCCGGCTGGACTGAACTGGAAATTAATCAGCAGCAACATCCCCGAGGACTGTGGCCATTTATCAGACAGCCCAGATCCTTCTGTGTGTGTGTGCTGAGATGGACAAAGGCAGGTAACGCCATGTTGTCATGGACAAGGTCAAGGATGAAGATGAAACTGAATACTAGAGGTGGAGAAAGAAGTCGATTCGCATTAATATCACAATTTTTTTGTTTAACAATTTTAAATTTGTTTTGTTAAAAAAAAAGATAGAAAAATATATTATTATCATTATTATTAAATATTATTATTACCATTTTTTAACTTATCTTGTCCAGCATTACAGCAAGCGGAATCATGGTCTGGCTGCTGTGTTGTGCCGAGCAAACACAGCAGGAATTTTATGGATATTAAAGTTCTCATTGATAATCTGAATTCAGTTTTTTTTACTGTTTGATTCACGGTTTATTTCTGTATTTACATAATTTTGCTGGTCCTGGCAAAATCATGATTGCAAGAAGCACAATATGGATGGAAATGTATTTATTTTATTTATTCATTTAACCTTTATTTAACCAGGTGAGTCTATTGAGAACAAATTCTCATTTACAATGACGACCTGGCCCAGAGGCGAACATCACACCAAAATGGCACCAAGAACTCATAAAACAATTGAATCGAATCGTCTCAACTATGATGTGTCGCAAGAAATGCAATTTGGAAGATTTGCATGAGAGGGGATTGATGAGAACAGCCAAATATCAAACTCAATCTGCTGTTTCCACTTCTAGTGGAGAAAACGTTTTACTTAGTTGTTCAAATAACCACTATCATGCAGATCCTCAGTTTTTCTGCTGACCAGGTTTTGATTTATTTGTAGGAACCACAACTCTTTATAGCAGCCATAATCATCTCCTAACACCACAACCATGCAGTTTATTTCTTGTAAACACAACTAAGGACCAACATTAGTGAACTTTGACAGACTTTCACTTCTTTGCACCCCTGACGGCAGCTAATTCAGCATCCATCTTGCATCCTGTCTCTCCTCTGAGCTCTCTCCAGTCAGTTCAAGTTTTGACTCTTGTCTTTTATCTTACTCTGCACGTTTTCTTTCTCATTCTCTGATAATGTCTTGTTGGGCTTCTGTGTTGAAACAAAACAACCACTGAGTTGATTTCCTGGTGCTGGTACGGTCACGTCACCTTCCATCTCAGAATAAAAAGCTTGTGAGGAGCTCCAGGACTGTGCACAATAAAATGAGTCAAAGAACAGAGTTTTAAGGCCGGAAAAGTTGGCAGTGTTGCTGGAAGTTCAGCTAATGCTCAGCATGTCAGATATTCTGCACACTGGTTGCTCTCTGAATGCAGACCTGGTGTAACAGAAGCAAACAGATGACAAAAAGAATATCGCCTGAATATTTCTTTGCTGTTTTCAGAAGTTGTGTAGCTGAAAGTCTGATCACACACCCATCTGTGTTTGCCTCCTGTCTTTATTTCTGTCTCATCTGCTAGTGTGATGATTGGTGGAGTGAAAGTAAGAGCTCTGTATGATTATGTGGGCCAGGAAACAGACGAGCTGTCCTTTAAAGCAGGTAAAGACAGAAACAACTCTCTTATAACTGTGTGAAGTGTTAATTCATATCAATATTATAAACCTTTTTATGCCCATCAGAACTTTTTTTTTTTTTTAAAAAGCTCAAATTTCTCCCTCATCAATACCACTTCCTCCCGGCAGGTGAGGAGTTTTTGAAGATTGAGGATGAAGATGACCAGGGCTGGTGTCGGGGGATGAAGGATGGTGGGTGGGAGGGGCTTTACCCCGCCAACTATGTGGAGGTGGTATAGTTACTGTATGAAGGGTGAACATGCATCATGTGCTCGTCTAGCAGCTTGACTCACCGTCTAAATGTCAGAAATATCATAGCAGTGCTGTAAAAACATCAACACCACGTAGCTGTTATCCAAAGATAAGCATCCCACGGCTAATTTTGGCTCATAGAAAGGTTTAAAAACTCTTGATCTCTTGAAGGATTTAAAAAAAAATGTTTTAATATATACAGTATGCATAGACCACTTGTATCACAAACATATGTATACAATGCTTTAATAGGAGTAAAATAACTATGCTGGAATCTAAAGGTACGCTAACACAAATGGTGCTGAAATTGGGGTATTTTTCTGAGTTTTCTATTGTTTTTTTTACCAATTCACATCGCTGTTAAAATACTCACAAAGCTTCGCAGCACAAAGTTTGAAGAAAGAAAAGAAAATTCATCTGAAGTGGAGTCAGCAAGGTAGATTTTTCTTCGGTTTCTGTAGCTTAAAGGAAAAGGCTGAAATCGTGAGGAATGGTTTTGTTTGTTTGAGCCTTCAACTTGATAAAAGCAGACTGAAAACAGTTTTATCCTTGTGTTTTGACCCCAGGAGGAATGTCCATGGGGCACCAGTGCTGTTTTAGCTCCTACCTTCATTTTATTCAGATTATTTAAAGCTTTTTTACCAACCCCTTGTACTGCGAGTTTATCACTTGACCGGGATCTGAAATGAAACAATCATATCCTTGTAAAGGCAAAGAATTAACAACCAACCCTCGAGTTTTTTTGTTGTTTTTTTTCCCCCAGCAAAATGTTATAGTGTACTGTGAAAAGAAAATGAAACTAACTCTTTTTTATCGGTTTGCTCTTGAGCTGCAGTCAGCGGGTAAATTAAACCACTAGTTATTCTTCCTGCTTCATTACAAGCTTGGGAAGAGACTGAAGCGTTTTCTTTTCCCGTCGTTTAATCAGTTCTATACTGACAAGAATGACAATAGGAGATGATGAAAAGAGTACCCTGCTTCAAGCCAGGCAGGTTTCAAATACACTGAATAGAAGTTAAATGATATATTAGAGGTACATGAGGATTTCCATTAAATGGCAGTTGGTAGTTCAATCAGCGGCTCACAATAAATGTGTAAAATACTCCCGATGGTTGGGTCCCCAGCTGTCAAATGCCTGAATAAGAAGCTCATTTTAAAGCCCTTTGTCTGTTAAGGATGCCGTAAAAGTGATGTGTGATTCTCATTTTTACCATTTTTTTGTCTTTCTTGTTGTCCAATGCAAATGGATCGAGATGATTTTCATTTTGGGATTTAAATTATTGATTTTCTTGGAAAAAAGAACCCAAGTCGAAGCATTTTGGAGAGCCACAGCCATCTCCATGCTCCATGCCTGGAGATGAAACTGATTCCATCCGTCTGCATCAGATCATGTTTTCAGCATGTTATGCTGTTCCATCAAGATAAGACAAGCGACGAGCGAATGCTTTTTCTACCTGTATTACCTGTATTACCTAACTATGCTTTGCTACGATAGAAAGTAACTTTACCAAAGTATAAGAAGAGGAAATGCTTCTTTTGCTTCGTTCAAAGCCTTCTTTCATATTCCCTGTGTTTTTATTTCTCATGTAAAATCTATGCAACTCCTTGTATTTTGGAAATAAAATCTGAGGCTCACGACTCAAAAGAAGTCCTGAACTTTTTGTGCCCCCTTGTGTGAATGTGTAGAGGTGAGTGTGTGAGTCGGCATCTGTAGAGGAGATCGCTCCAAAGCCGTGTCTCTGTGTTTAGCTGAGTTCAGTTCAAGTGTTGCTCTTCACAACACTTGAACTGACGAAGACGCACGGAGCCAGATGTGCTCTGACATCAGCATGGCCGTCATCCAAGCAACATTGTCTCCCTGCTTGCTGACCAAAACAATGTTTGTGTTAAGAAGATAAGGTGATAAAAAAATAAAGTGTTACACACAGACAAACACGGTTTGGATCAAATCAAGTAGAAGAGAAAGCTGGAATGTGTGTTTCCAAGGAGGAAATGGAGAAGATGAGTTCAGCCTGGAAAAATTTCCACACCTGATGACAGTTTTGTTGCTTTTTTAGCAGACAGTTTCAGCTCTGTCTCTTCCCTCTGCCACTCGGAGTGACTCAAACGCTGAAAAATCCTGTCACATGAGGGAGACGTACTTTGGTTAGACACAACAATAAAACTATAGATAAAAAACACAAAACACACCTGCAACTTACAGCTAATTTGAGGGCAAGATTAAAATGATCATAGTTGTTTCCACTCTAATATCCTACAATCAAAACAACTGATAATTAACTTTTATTTCTTACATTGTATCCTATCTTATTTATTTTTCTTCTGTTTTTATTTAATTTCTTTCAAAAATTTGATTGAAATGCTTCTTAATGCCTCTCCTGCACCCAGCTGTACATGCTCCTCATGTTTAATGTAAAGCACCTTGAACTGTCTTGTACATGAAATGTGCTATACTAATAAACTCTGAAACTGTCAGTTCTGAAACTGTCATTACAAACATTGCAAGCAGCTTGTCTCCCTCTGTACCTGCATAGTTGTTGGATTGTTATATCTGCATGCAGCATAGAGGACTCTGAAAGGGAAGTCTGTCTCGTCCTAGCAGCACCTGTCCCTCTCTTCCTCTTCCACGCCGTCATCTTATTATCAGCTGTTTATGGAGGTTTGTGGTGTTCCCACAAACGTCGCACATCATTGGAGCTGTCTGTGTGTAGCAAACCAGCAGAATCATACCAGATACGTGGTCAGACTGAACTCTTTAAGCGTTTCAGAAGGATCCAAACCCATACCAACATGCCGAAGAAAACTTTTTCCCTGTCGCTGTAGCATCCATTAACAACTCCCCCACCCAGGCCACTTCCAACCAGTTCTAAGAGTCTACAATAATGATTGCCTCTCTTCACTTTATCTCAGTGGATATTATTTTACACGTTATTGTTTTTTGCATAATTAAGTTTTGAATTATGTTAACGGCAAGGTGAAGGTTGGCCGTCTTTGATTTTATTGTACTTGTATAAAGACAATAAAATTGATTGCTTCCTACTGTGTTCCTGTGAATGATAAACTACATATTTACTGCAAATGTCTAAAATATGTAACATTAATATCAGAAGTATGGATCCATGCATCACTGCCGTCAAGCATTTGCATCAGTTACTGAAAATTACCATTTATCTTGTGTCACCGCAGCATGTTTACTCTTCCTCTCTGTTTGAGTTCCACCTATTTTTTTTCTAAAAGCTGACTTTTCATTCAAGAGAAACGATAAACTCACATGATAATTGCTGGGAGAGGCTCCAACCCACCAGCGACCCTGAATTGGATTAAGCGGTACAGAAAATGAATAAATGAATGCATGAGTAAACTCCTGGCAAAGCAGGGTAATACAGGCTGATTTCTAGAGTGGACGACTTATTTTCATTGTGGAGTGGACAAATGACACAATAGCTAAGCAGTTACTATCCCTTTTTCTTTTTTTAGAATAATGATATCCAATAGCTATTTTGCAGACTGAAAAAGAATTTTGCTGTTTTTACTATTTAATTTACTGTCTGTGTCAGTAAAGACTTTTCAGTGCATCGTAGCCTGATTTCTGCAGACATAAATTCTGAAAAGTTTCTCCCAAAGATGACTTCAGTTGGTCATCAAACTGATAATTAAACAGCTTTATTACTGTAACTGCAGTGCAGTTTATTGGATGTATTTGGACTGCTAAAGAACCTGCTCTGATCTATAAAAATACATTCTAAATGAGAGATATTGTAGATGTATTTTATAGAAAATCTTGAATATATTATTGTTATGATTAGTTTAATATGTCTCCAAACAAATTAAACTAAAGTTTATTTTCTTTATTTAAAAATGGACTCATAAACTTTGTGATGCATGGAATGAGACTGAGCTGAGGAGTTGTTTTTCTTTTTTTTTTTCCAAAACAATCTGTCATAAAGACGTCGAATGAATAAATTCCTCATGGTTCTTAAGTACTCACTCAGGCGAGGAACATGACACAGTGACCGCAAGCAATGGCCGACTGGCAAGTGTGTTTAAGTCACTTTAAGATGAGTCATGCTTTATCTCGTTCTCAACAAGCAGCAGAAAACATTCATGGAAAATGACAAACCCCGTCCATGATCCGAGTGCTTGTTTCACACAGTGACGTGTCTGCCAGCTCCCTTACAAAGAAGTCTGGATTATGTTTTGGCTTTGATCCACAGAACCCTTTAAAAGAAAATTAGTATTTCCAGTAAATACACGCTGCCATCCAGAGTGATAACACTGATTTTCAAAGAAGCATTGCTTTGCTGGGTTTTAGCTGAGCCTGTCATGATGGAACTGACATTTATTCATCCCTCGATAAATATAAAAGTAATGCACAGAAAGATAAGCAGGAAGTAAATAATGTGTAAGCCATGAGGTCCCATCAGGCATGTTATTAGGCAGCTCTAACCGCGGTTTACTTTAAACACAACACAGAAGCTTATATGTGATGATGGAGAAACCTGATCTGAATCAAGGGTTAGGTCTCTTCTCAAGGGCAACGTGTCGTTATCACGCTTCAGCTGTTTAACAAGAAATATGGTCAGGACACACACTAAAAAAAACACACTTCATCAGAGTACATCATGTATCCGGCTTCTCTGTAAACAATCTACTTTGAACCCTTCTTCTTTAGTCACACTTTCCTGAGCCACAGTCACCTCCGACCAAACCCGGGCTCTCACTCATTTCATCATGGAGGTGCAACACAAGCATTGTGTCTGCCATTAACAGAGGCTTGTTTGTCAGAACAGTGATGAGTGGAAACACCTCATTTGCATGCTAATAGCCTCATGATATTCAGCGCAACGCTGCTGAGCTCTTACAATACAGAATGCTCCACGGTGTGACTCGGGTCAACATGGAGACGCCCACGACCCGCCTCACATGGCTGACCTTCGGGCCCTGACCTCATTTTATCATTGTTTATGACTCTAATACATTACTGCTACTCAATCACCAGTGGATACTTCTAAGGTTACCACTTATGATTTTTACCATCTCAGTATGGAGGGGGGGGCAAACTTGATGTTCTCTTATTTCTCAGCAGAGGGAGCTAAAAGATCAGCAGCATGTTCCTGTCTTGAGGAGAAGTTTGCTCACCAGGGTGGCGGCGTAATGGGGAAATGTCTTTATTCCCTCATCTCTCATATGGTGGCAGGAAGAACTTTTGGTTGCCATGGAGAGCACTGCTGAAACGCGGCGTAATTAACAGAGCCACAGAACTTGGTTCAATGACTCATTATGTTTCGAGAAGTTAATGAGGAAATCACACAGATCCTCAAAGGCAAATGATTCTGTGTACAAATGACAAATGTTTAAAATCACATCATGAGGTTAAGAGTACTGCACACTGTTGCAGCTGTTTTGCAAAGATGGTGATGATGATGATGAGGAACGTGTGCCTCTCCGGAGCCTGTATTAGTGGGTATATGCATGTGCGTGTTAATGAAAAGGCAACCTGTTCATGAGAAGGACCTTTCTTCCGAGGTTGCACTGGTCCTGCTCTTACTGTTTCTCTGTGTGAGCCCATGCTGTATGGGAAACCTCCTGCCCACAGGCGGAGCCAGAGGAGCCAAATTTGATTCTACACATCTGGAGGATGAGGACAGAAATGTCTTTCTTGTCTCTCATGGATGACCATTAATCCTACAGCAGTCGGTTTTAAAGTCATTTCCTAATTAGGCTGAACATTTCTAAATTTTAGAAGAGCTGTACAAGTACAGCCATAACATCATGAGCCTAATGTCAGTCTGAAGCTACAGCAGTGCTAACTGAGTTATACGGAGCGCTGGATTAGCTTTAAGGTGGGGAAAACATGTCATATTTAGTTTCTTAGTGAGTATATTTACGGAATACATCAAAACTGAAAACAAATTATAAAAATGTTCAAAAAAAGTACCTCCTCATCCAAGTGACTAAACTAGAGCTATATGATCCAGTTTATTTCAAACAGGAGGCTACAGTAGCTTCCAAGGCAGCTAGCTGGTCTAAAAGCATGACAATGTGGACAAATATAGTCAGCAACCAGTCTTATTCTGTATAGGAAGATATAAGAACAAAGACAAAAGGGAGATTTTCAAGACTTTATTGAAAGATGTATGCAAATCAGCAGTCAGACAGATCCCAGATCACTGTGGTCCGACACAAGGATCCAGTTTATCACTTCACCTGTAGGTAAGCCAGAACCGCTTGATTCCTGTACTACAACATAAAGTGGTCAAAACAACTAACCTACCAATCTGTGGACCTTTTTGAAGTTGTTGATCTAATTTATTAATCTATAGATCTTTTTTTTCTCATGTCTCCTTAATGTAACCACAGTGTGTGTGAGTTTGTGATAGAAAGTAACGCTATTATTTCCAATCTTACAAAAGGTTTGGCCACCCTAAATATAAAAGCCTGGTGTCGGCACTGCTCCTGTCTCAGCTAAGGGACAGAAGTGGCTCTTCTCCGGGCTCCCACAGAGGCCAGCAACAGGAAAAGCCGGCAAACTACCTGTAGACCTGCCAAAAGCACTTAAGCGCAAAGAGTCTCTCACAATTTGTATCAAGGATGTCTGGAAAATCCCTCTTGACTCTCTTGCTTAACAACACTGAGGCTACTGGCGGGGAACGTTCCCTCTGGAAATGCACCGGCAGGGTAGCAGCTAGAATGCTAACGGTGCAAAGAGCCAGCCACAGAAAGCAGAGGGCTTTCTGCCTCAGTGGAAGCATTAGGATCGGCCGCAGGGGTCAAGCTGGACCACATGGAGGCGCGGGGTCATCAGAGGAGAGAGGGTGCACCCACCTCTCCTGCCCCCTGGCTGTGTGAGCACGCTTTTCATTTTAAATTGCCCAAAAATAATGAGCAATCAAGGAAATGGTTATTCTCGAATTTCAATTAGCCTAATTAAAGAGGGGGCAGCGGGCTACTCGGAAGAATGGCAAGCACTACAGTGCGGTGTGTATTTGTAAGGGTGTGTGTATATGTGTGAATATATGAGTGAAAGAGAGAGCAAGAGACTCTCCAAGGGGTTCAGCTGGAACACTGCATCAGCACTCAGAATGAGAAATTAACCGTTTGCTTCCTCCACAGCCTGAAGCGTGCACAACGTGGTCAGTGAGGCTTCAGTCACAGCGTCGCCATCAGTGTGTCATTAATCATTTATAGCTGTAATTAGCAAGTCCAAATCCTCCCGTAATTTTCTTTATGTGATGATAGCGTGCATGAAGTGGCTCGTCCCCGTCAGGCGATACGGTATCTGCTCATTGGTTAATTTGATCACATGTGTGTGGAGGAGATGCTGGCAGTGAGAGGGTTAACCGTAAGTTCAGCTTCCAGTCTGACAGTGAGAGCCAGATGGTCATGTAGAGCACTTACAGTGACATGGGCCTACACAGCTCCCTCTGCTGGAACACACACACACACACACACACACACACACACACACACACACACACACACACACACACACACACACGCACACACACACACACACACAAGCCTCATTTGCATGCAAACGCACACGTAAACATCCCTTGAAGATAACACCGCCTGTGATTCCCAGGTCGTTTAACCGCCCCCCACCCCCCTCTTCCCTCTCCTCTCACTTCCTCGCTACTCCTCTTTCCATTTCCCTCGGTTTCAGTCTGATGGCCAGAGTTAATTGGCTGCTGTCTAATTGCCGCTCATTAGCTTGAGTAACCAAACATGTGAGACGTAGCAAACAACCCATTCCATCACTCGGCTCTGGCGTGTGTTATTTGCAATTCCCGTTCCAGGTCCTCTTCCTCCCGTCCTCTGCAGGGATTCTGTGTATGACTTAGCCGTGTTTATTGCCTTGTCTTTACATTTGTTGCCTTTTGACTGTAATTCAGGTCACGCTGCTTCTCTACATGTCAGGGCTGTTGTCGTGTTCTGGCTCTTCGTTTCCTCTGCATGTGTAAAGTATGAGCAAACTCATGCACAGCCCCTCACAGAATGAAAGTGTGTAATTTCACACACTCATCCTCACAGAAATCCTCAAAATATGTGCACCAAACCCCCCCACTGTATGTACCGGCATGCCCATCGGAAAGGCCTGCCCCTTCGCCAACACCCCGCTGGCGTTTGGCAGGTTCTCTTTATTTGGGTTGCAAGCATCCCATAAGTCCAGCTTTCTCAGCTACCCTCCCTATTTAATCTGTCTTAGAATAACCTCAAGGGTTTAATTTCACTCCCAAGGCAAAGTGCTCTGCTGGCATGGCAGCCAAATCCATACACAAGGAGTGCATCAAGCTTTAATGTGGACATCTCAACAGCGGAGCAGTTTAGTCCAAGTGACATGAAATATGGACCAAAGTGTGTCACTGTAGAACAAGGAAAAAAAAAATGGGTCCAGGACTGCTGTGCCGCTGTCCTCGGGGTATGTGGACGAAACATTGGAAGGAGCGAGGCCGAATACCCATAAACAACATCGTGAACTTATACACAAACATTGTTATATTTCAAGGGAATATTTCCAGAAATGATTAGATCAGCCACCTGGCTCCTGCAGCACCGAGAAACATGATGGGATAAAATGTTACTGACAGGGAGGGAAAGGACATTGAGATGATAGACTAAGGAAAAAACGCAAGAGGAAGGAAAAAAAAAAAATCCATCTAAGAATAAAATCAACTGCACCGGCACAGAGTGAGTCAGACCCTTTTCATCCAGCAAAGAATCTGACATTTGCAGCCCCCAAATATTCATAATAGAAAGCAGAAATTACGTTTGAGTCCTGCCAGAGGGAAAGAAAATCATGCAAAGCTTTGCTTGTTTTTAGGTCTGCCAATCTAATCATCAATTAAATTAAGTAGAGGACAGCCCTTTTGCTAAGTGTAGAACAGTTCAAGTGAATACAAGTGAATGAAAGCTTGACACACAAAGTAAATTTAAACTCGGTAAGCTAACGCATGCAGTTTAAAGCAACTATAATCAATTTTTCCTCAATAACAATGCATCAAATGACAAGGCGAATACAATGACACAGTGTGGAGGGGTTTCTGTGAGTCATGAACCAAAGGGGACCTATCATCTGAGTCAGCAGTTTTATAGGACTTTACAGTTGGTTTCAGCCCAGCGTTTAGCATCCAGCAGCTAAAAACCAAACCATTCCAACTAATGCAAATAAAAACCAAAAAGATACTGAAAAGGTATTTTGTTTACCACATCAGCCACCATACTTGCCCAAGTATATATGTGTAGGCATGTTTGCTGCATAAAACTGTGACTGAGAGCAGCTTTTGGGGGGAAATTATCTATTTTAATATAAATATTTGCTTAACAACAAGATGCAAACATATAACTGAATTTGAGTCTGGTTAAGCGAGTACATGGGGGAGATATTTGACCCGTAACAACGTTATCTGGATGTGTTGTGGCTAATTTGTACACACAGGCGGAGAGCTTGACTATCCACTGAATTAATTTTGTGCAGATTTCAGTCTGTTAGCAAAGAGCTGGATGCAAAAGTCATACGAAGCAAATGGAGCAGCACCAATGGAAACTGTGGGGGCAGTGTTGTGCTGTATGACTCATGTACCACCAGCGATAGGAACAAAGGCAAAGAAGAAGTCATAATGCATCTGATGGCCAACTGCTGTGTAGCGCTTAATTTTACGTCTCTTTCTCAGAATAACATCATCACCATCTCTAATCGTTGCCATATTAGCTAAATTGCTCGAAACTTAAATTGGATGTGTCTAAACTCTGCACTGCCTCCTACCACCTGACAGCCAAGTCATTGTAAAGCATGCGCTGAAGTATTTTGGAGGTGACGTTGGACAACATTTGAAACATACATATGAAAGTACAGGGTGCATCAATGAGTCTTTAATCCACTTTAAGAGCTTAAATTTTGCTTCATTTCAGTCAGATTAACATGTATACATGAATTTAAAAAGTCTGGTTTGGGTCTGTCATGTAAATGTACCAAATGTAACTACTTGAATTTAAATACAGATAAAGGAATTTGAAACAGGTTAAGGGCACATTTACACTATTTGTTTAGAAAAAAGCTAAGAAATAATTGCAAAAAGTATTTTTGCAAAGTCACTTTCTGACTTCTGGGCTGGAATTTTTTCCCTAAAGCTCTCTGTTCTCTATGAGATTTTCAGCTGTAACAGATGAAAGATGACCAACATGAAAGAGTTGAGATCATATCTTTGACAGTGGCCAAATCTCGGTCGTCCTACATCATATGTTTGTAACAGTCTTGCAACCAAAAATAGCCGGAGGTGAACTTTTGACCATATCAGACATTATGAAGATAAGTTCTGGACAGTGATTTCTGCCATCACCTACAACTGCACACCTTTTGGCTATTTAATTAGATATGCTTGTTTTATTGGTTGTGAACACAAATAGCTAACTAACAAATCCCCTGGGCAGAAACGTAATACATTTACAGTTGTCATGGAGAACAGGGTTTTTTTTTTACGTGACATGGTTGTTGTTCGGAGTATTTTAGAAACTGCTGATCTACAGAAGTTTTTCACACACGAAGAACTCAAGGGTTTACAGAGAGTGGTCTGAAAAAAAGAAAATATATCCAGTGAGCAGCGGTAGGCTGGAACAAAACGTCTTGTTAATTTCAGAGGTCAGAGGAGACTGGGCAGACTGGTTGAAGATGATAGAAAGGCAACAGGTAGTCCAACAAGCACTGGTTCCCACCGAGGTCTGCAGAAATGCATATCTGAACACACAACACGTCCAGTCTTGAAGCAGATGGACTCCAGCAGCAGAAGTGCCCCTCCTGTCAGCTATGAACAGGAAAATGAGGCAACAATTTACACAGACTTACCATTTCAGCTCCACATTCAGATGCCTGGCTCAGATTTTTAAGTTTCTAAGTACCTACATGGAATCTTTTAACCAGCACAGTCTGCCTGAGTGTTGTCGCTGGTCACATCCATCCCTTTATGAGCATGGTGGAGGGCACTTCCAGGAGATTCTCATCATGGATGTGCAGCAACTGTGTGATGCTTTTGGGTCAATGTGGAGGAAAACCTGAGGAACGCTTCCTACACTTTGCTGGAAGCTGGTCAGAGTGTTGGAAGACCTGCTGCTGGACATCAACAGTCAAGTCAACAGTTTTTCATTGGAAAGCATCAGTGTAAGGGTTCTTCTGATCAGATAACTAAAAACACACTTTTATCGTACAGCAGGTATCCTGAAAGAATGATGTTATTCACTGTGAGAGAGGACCAGTGGTGCGCTGGTTACTTCTGTCACCTCACAGCCAGAAGATTCTGGGTTCCAGCATGCTGTCGGCCTCTTTCTGTCACTGCTGGCTCGCTGTCAAGGTCAGCGCCGCCTCTTTCCCAACAGTTTCATGCTCCTGGAGAGAACATTTTACATGGAAAAGCAACACATGAATACTAAAATTGCTACATTTTAATCGCTCAAAACACCAAATGTCCCAGGAGCAACCCTGTGGAAAAACATGGTTTTCAGATTTTAATATTTCTGAGAGAGCTCAGTACACTTGTCCAAGCCACAAAGCAGCTGGACACCAACTGTCCCGCTCTCATGCACACGGCTGTCCCCGTGACCTTAGCTTGTGTAAGATGCTACTTAAAGCCGTGGCCACGAGCTCCTGCCAGCGAGGTTCATCAGAGGGCTTTGAAGTTGTTGACCTTAGAGCGTACTGCATACGGTTTCTGTCCAAAGCGCTCCAGGCTAAGGGCATGGGAAGCTGGAAAACCCCCACAGAGCCAGTACAGAGGACTGGGCTGACCTTGCTGATCTTGCTAGAGGGGTTCTCTGCCAGATGCCATGAGCAAGATGCTTTTAAGAGGAAAGGCAAGCAAAAAAGTAAAGAAGCAAGAAAGAGAGACAGAATGGAAAAAAAGATGTTGATTAGACGTAGCTTTTGGACTCTGTGGAGAAATTAAAAGAAGGTAACGGCAGCGGCTGATGGACGAGTGGGTGTTACGACAAAGAAAATGAAAAAGCAGTAAAAGAAAAAGAGAGACAGCCAGAAAAAGAGAGAAAGACAGAGAGAGAGGTGGGCGATTGGTCCTGTGAGACAGTTGTCATGGTAACAAGTGATCATGATGAGGTTGAGAATGATCAGGGAAGACTTTTGGAAGGAAACTGGAAATACAAACAGAAGACACGTAATTGAATTAAGTGTGAAACAGCAGTTCAGGAGGCTGTTACGTCATACGGTTCAGCGTGCGGTGAATTCAAACAAAAGTTGCTTCATTTAACATTTCACTTAACAAAAGCACTTCTTTTACACTGGAGTGGATAACAAACCCACTTAGGAAATATATGAAACGTAACTATAACAACCCCACACCCATGAATAAGAAAAATTTAAATGAATTTACTGTCTTTATTTCTGCAAATGCAGCTAGCCCTCAGAAAACTCTGTATTTAGCCCTGTGCTTACAGCAGGCTCAGATCTGCAGGACCCGGGTTCAAGTCCCTTGGCTGAAAGAGGGGAACCTCTGTGGGCCCCTGAGCAAAGTTCTTAATCTCCCAAATGCTCCCCTGGTGCTGAAATATTGCAGCCAACTGCTCTTTAGCGAATCAGATGGGTAAAATGCAGAGCCTAATTTCCCAGTCAGAATTAAAACCATTAATATTACAATCATTAAAACTGTTTTCAAGCGATGTCTTGTTTGCACAGCACCTCTAACTGACTGTGACTTTGCATCTTGCATTCACATCCCAAATATCACATTTATTGAATGAAAATGGAGCCAAATGCATTACCCTAAAACATTCTGCTGGAGCGTCTGAGAGCGGTGCTGAAACAAAGTGCCATTTAGATTCAGTGGGCAATGCTGACGTTGCACATCATTTGGATAATCTGTTTTGTTCCACTTTTAATTTCAGACAAAATTTGAATTATATTGTATTTTGCTCTAAGCACCTCAGAAATCCAGCATCTAATGTCAGAACTCTACTTGCAAAGTCCAGAAATCTTGGAGTAAAGAAAAAAGTTTGGCCTCTTCCTTCTTTCTTCTGCACAATGCTGTCAAAGTTAGGAACATTC
>JAVQJG010154644.1:0-29314 GCA_036024015.1 Craterocephalus amniculus
ATTTACGAGTCCAGGGCATTTTAGTTAGCGAAAAGTTTCTAGTTTTTTTTAGCATTGGCAGGACGCTCTTTCTCTGCCGGGTTAATTTTTGGAACGTCCAGACTCCGATCAGCCAGTAATAGATTTCCCCTAGTGATCCAGAGTCAAATTATGAAAGTTAAACCCCTTAGCCAAGAAAAAGCGTCACACAAAAGCTTAAAAAAAAAATAGCCGCTATCGCTAACTAAGCTAGACGGACGTGAAATCGGGTATAGTCCCTTTAAGATATAGTACAAGGAGGGGAACGAAACCACCAAGGATTTATACAGGGTTCCACTCCTTTTACAAATTTTACTTAGGTCACACAACATGACTGATTCTACAAAGAAGCCAAGAGGACCTAATCAAAGGAAGATAAGAAAAGAAAGAGATCATGTGACACCAAGAGATAAGAAAAAAGTCAATATCTGTATGACTTTTAATGTCTAGGAAGAGTTCAGAAATGATAAAAACACGCAAAACAGATGTAGACTTAGGTTTCATTGGAGAGCACCACATTTCAGTCCAGTTGCTTTAAAGCACGGCTAAACAAGTTTCATTAAAACTCTGTTATTCAAATTCATTTAATGACAACCTGATATTCATTAAAAAACAGCCCAGACCTTCCCATGATAGCTGCATTGTACTTCAGTATCAACAACCTGGCCACTCTGGACATGCTAGACGGCTGATTCAGCAAAAAGCCTCATTAAAGTAGATGAGGAAAAGAGAGAGAGAAGATGACAGAGCAAAAGTTGAGAAAAGGGTCAACATTACTAACTTTGACTGGTTGGACAGAGCTCAGAGAAGAGGCAGCGTGCAACATGGATGCAGAATAAGCCTTTGTCAGGAGGGAGCCAAAGGGAGAAAATCTGCCAAAGTTCAGTAGCGGTACTTTTGAATAAATGGGAAAGGAACTCCAAGAATCTTAATCGGACATTTGTGAAACCATGACTACAAACAATGTTTACCTAAAATGAAGAAATGAGAGAAAAAAGGTAATTTACCAGAATTTCTAGAGAAAGATACTTTGATAAAGTGAGACTGCTACCAACCATATTTCAATTTGTGAAAGATTAGATGAGCCAGTGTGCTGTAAACACTAAACGTCTCCTTTTTGAACATCTGCTCTCATTTTGCTACATTTTGCGAGAAATTGTTGCAGCAACAAAAACACAGTTTTTGTTCTCCTGTAAGTTTAATCTCCTGTATATCAAATGCAAAGAGCTTGACGGCTTCACCAGATATGATCTCATTACAAAGAAAACAGGCTAAAAAATGCGCCTAGCTGTCACTTCTGTTCACACTTAACACTTCCCTTTGGTTCTCACCCTTATGGTCTGCTTCTGATTGGTTATATTCGCTTTTTGCAGCTTTAGCTTTAACTTTAAACTTGAATACTAGTAAAAAAAATTACAAGTAGTAACTAAAGTATGTTTTTTCTTTGTGCAAAGCTGTCCTCTCTTGGTCATAACAGTTGTTAGTTTCTTGGAGGCTAAAAGGAACTGGCGCTGGAACTGAACATGACTGTCTTATAGATCTGAGTTTGTCCCCAGTTAAACCCCAGCACCCCCCTTTATATGGATTTATTTAGAAACACAATTTTTTTTTATTTCAGTCGCTTTAACTCAACATAAGTTATTGGGTTATTTTAGCGTCACAGACTTGGTGCTCTTCATTCTGGGACTCTATGTTCTGCTAGTTCCTGGTTCCAATCACTGCTGCAGCCGTCACACAACCACTTTGTATACCAAACAAAATCCAGTGTGTGTTTTGAATATGAATTTCTCCTGCAAACATTTGCACGAAGCAGCTTCTTATTTACGAAGTTGGCACGGTAGTATGAGTGTTCCCATGCGGCTCAAACAAGTGTGTTTATATTTGTGCATGTGCAGATGCTTCTTATTAGTCACAGAGAAAGCAGCCTGCACAGCCCTGGTCACACCCAGGTGACCGGCTGAGTGACTAAAGCTGTAGTCAGTGTTGACATTAACAAAAAGCTGCTTACAGGCCACTTTGAGAGTCCTATGTTATTCATTCATTCATTTTCTGAACCGCTTAATCCAATTGGGTCGCGGTATTCTATATTAAATATTGGAAAAAGACAAAAATTAAAGTAGTATATACATGACTCCCATATGATAGATCCTGTTTAGCTTCATAGAGAAGCAGATATTTAGTCTTCCCTGTTGTGAAAGTTGTTTTGCATTTTAACATTTAAAGTTTAGTTTTCACTGCAACGTTTCTTCCTTAGCCCATTGCATATTTCTGCTCTGCAACATAATATTTGCTGATGCCAACAGAACAACGTCTGGAAACCACATACATCCCTTTTTTTCCTCCAGCAAAATGCCTTTTCACGGCATTCATACGTACACCAGTGTTGTTACAAAGAAAAATGAAGAGACAGGAAATGATTGGGTCTTAATCAGCTATTTTTGCAACTACTTTATTGGAATTTTTCAAATTTACTTTGCATTGAATATGAGAATAACGGTACTTAATTAACACCTAGATTCAAATACTGCAACAAAAAATAAACAACAATGAACGTTTGATTTTTAATCGTATGTATTTCCCTCAGACATTTTTTCTGCCCTATGGTCCATTAAGTACAGGGTTTAAATTTCCAGATAAAGACTGGCTTTCTGTAGATACAGCCTGAACGAATATTGCTGTTAGCTAAAACTAAGCAAATATTAACCTTTTAAATTCTGAGGTCCTTCAAATGTGGCACGCTGAGAACACCTGGTACCAAACTGTGCCAAAATGGTCTTTCGATACCTCGGCTGAACTGTCTGTTCTAAAGAAAATGAAAATAATGCACTAGGATGTGATAGATGTTAAGAGCTGCAGCTGCATAATTCCAAACAGATTTTGATATTCATTCTGAAAGGGTCTTTTTTAAGGGACTCTGAAACTTTTTCACTTGTGCCATCTTCATTAATTTGTTGTAACATATACTGACATTTACTCATCATAACAATTTGGTAGTATGATTTTAAAATAATTCATAGCATCATACAAATCATGGCTGAACCAGTCCTTGCGTTGCAGAGATAAATTCATCTCATTATAGGGATGCAATCTTCTAGCTACAAAATAAGCGCAGAGATCCAAAGGTTAACATAGATGGAAAGGATGTATCTTGGTTTATATTTTTATTGTTAAATAAAAATTAATTCTTTGATAGGAAGAAAATGAACTGCATGTAAAATTTATGTCTGACTCCACTGTGGTATTCTACGCACTTTCAAGTTGTTTGTTGTGAAACCTGTACAGTTGGCAGAACAATAAAACTCTCCACACGATGTCAGAATAATAAAACCCTGCTGTGTTGATAGCTTAATGGAAAGGCAAGCTTTCACATCCATATGTTGGAACGCTCACATCACTGGGAGGGACCTCCATCATATCAGAGGCAGGTGCTGGATGAAGGCCAATATCAGCACGGTGAGATGCCCCAAAAGCTTCTGCAGTAAAAATCTGGTTGAACAAAACAATTTGCTCGCCCACTATCCCCCTTGATGCAATCTGAGCGGCTCGCCCACCCTTACAGATGAACAATTTCCATGAATGCAGCGGTAATAGCAGCAGACGCTGTAGTAGATTGCCGTAGCAGACAGCATGTTAAACACAGGTCAAACCCAGAACAGAGCGGAGTAGTCTTTTTTTCCTATCCCAGAATTCCTCCCAACCCACACACACATCCTACAATGCAGCCATCGAGTTCAACTGCATGAAAAAATAAATAAATAAATAAATGAATAGCGGATGAGAGAAAGTGCAGGAAGGTTTTTTCTAAAAGGGATGACAGAGATTTACACTCCCTGCAGAGCAGATTTACATAGTAGAGACAGGCTGGTAAGACGAGATGGAGGTGACACTGTCATTTGTTTAATCTGCAAGGAGTTGTATAATTATGTGATTTTTTTTTCTTTTTTTAGATGCTAATTACTCTGGAAAATTACAGCGATAATGAAAACAACGATTGTAGGAGTGCCTCATACTGGATCTAAAACAAGAACCAAATTGTTGTTTTCATGTGCTCAGCAGAATAGGACGAGAGGAATGGAGAAGATAAACAAAGCAAATAAATGAATGATGATCTCTCCCATCTCATACAGAAGGGGACCCTCGGGAGGCGCTCACCAGTCCTTAATTCCATTTCCAAAAAAAGACTTTCCTATTTTTTCCCCCGCCTCGATGATCCCCAGAGGGAAAGCACCCGCTCCGGGCCGTTTGGTTTTCCCGCAGATATGTTGTCCCTAAAGAAAACCCAAAATAAACATGCGGAAAACCACAAGGATAAATTTGGCTTCTTGTGTGGAAAAGCTTGGAGTCTCCATGATTGCGCTCTCACATACTTTGAAAAAAGAAAAAAGGAGAAAAAGGAAAGATCACAGAAAGCTGGGAACAGATGGAATTGGGTGACATTAAAAAGGGAATGTCAAAAGTTTGTGACACATGTCAAATGTTTGGACTGAACCCTGGAAAAGTTTCCAGAGACACATCCGGAACATCTCATGGAGCACACTTTACAAGCCTTGATACTGAGAAGGTAGAAAACACATAAATAAATTAAGATAAAAATCAACTGTGCCAGAAAAAATAAGGTTGTGTCAGTAAAAGATGTTTTTCTGGTCACCTACGGGGCTACGTCTAAAAATAGACGCTCCTGTGGTGTACTTCCTGTTGACCTCTGATCTACGGGACTGAAGGGAAATAAACTCCACATTTCAGAGAGGCAGAAAATACCAGTCTGGTAGGACAATAGATCATTTGAGCTGGGACGAATGTTTGATTCAAACCGTAAATGCAGACAAACACAAAGAAAAAAAAAACTCTTTAGATGGAGGAGCTTCGCTGTGGGAAAAGAGAAAATGACTTCTGCATTTGGTAAGATGTTTACTGCATAATATGAATCCCTCCATCTTTCAGCCCCTCCCAAGGACAAAAATAGTTTTGGATTATACACAACAACATTAAATGTTAAACAGCAGTGACCAAGACAAAAAAATTACACTGAATTTTAAAAAAATCTTTTTTAAATCTTTTAAATGTGAAAGCTGATAAACTCAGTTTGATTACAGCATGGTTGGTTATCATGTGGACAGATTGTGTAGAGGAGGGAGGACCAGATACTGTAAACACTCAAGACTGTTTACTCAGCTTATCGCAGTAAAAACTGCTCTGACTCGTCTCAGTCCTCCCCTGTCTGTTTTTATGGCTTCAGCACATCATCACCGACTGTCTGCTCACTCACATCAACTTTTACTACAACTCTGATCCGTAGGACTGAAGTTTATCCAGCTTCATGGAATGAATTTTGAGGAAGAAATTGCTGGAAAATAAACAAAAAAAAACAAAACAAAAAGTAAACCAAATGACAAAATGTGTTATTGTTTCTCATAAGCCTAAATAAAGAAAGAACAAATAAGTGGGAAAGATGTGAATTTCTCATGAAATTACCAAAATACTGTATGCTGAAGAATGACCCAAATAAAATATTAAATGACAAAATAAAACGAAGAAATGAGATAAAACAATCAACTGTATAATTAAAATGAGCAAAACAAGGTGCAAACTGTGAAAGATGGTTCAAATTAGCTTTTTATGTTGGTTTCCAGTTTCTTTTCAACTCACCACCAGGCCCTTACTAATGAAACTTTTACTTGTGTTTTCAACCTTCCCTCCATTTATCTGATTTTTACTCCAGTGTGGTTTTTTATTGAATGTGTCAGGAGTCCTGCTTTGCTCTACCTGCTTCCCTTTAGGTGTTGTTAATAATTATCTGAGGAAACTCCTAGAGACCAATTAAAGGTTGGGATTGGAAGACTGTGAGATGATATTTTCCTAAAAATCCATCAGTCTAACGCATTTCTTTTCAACATTTCTTAAAAGATGTAGTTTTGGGTTTGCTGCATGTTTGGGGCCATGTTACATTTGCAAACTTTGGCAAAGCTAGTTGCCAGGGAGACATACAATTGCAAGTTTTATTCATGGCCACAGCGTGGAGCAAACAGAAGCAAATCTTGTATAAAGAGAAGAAGGAAGAAGCAGGTAGACTGCGAGTGACACACACAACCAGCTACTTCAGTCTCCACCCTTTTACTGTGATTCGGCTAAATATGAAAAAGTTAGAAATTTCTTTGTTTCCAACGTGATGTTGACATTTGTCTTCTTAAGGGACTGATTTATTTAAACCAAGTGGCGGGCTGTTTTGATTTCATTGTTATTTGAGGAGAAAAGAGAAAGAGGGCTGAGGAAGAGCAGAAGAGGAGTGTCATGGGCTTGGTCGTGGTCCCTTGTGGTAATACTTAATAACAAACATTAAAAATACCACCGAAATATTCTCACCACATTCCCACGGTGCTGTCGGCCAGAACATACACACACGGGTATGCGACCACATACACTGTATACATACCGATTAGACTTTACACTCCGCGGCCGCACACACAAACACACACTCATTAATCCGCATACCTGTAGCGGAACAAAAACACTTGGCGGGACATGAAAGCATTCACACTGAGGCGCACTGGGGCACGCTTGTCTTACAATAGTGGAAATATTATCAGAAGTTATGTCCAGCATGAAACTGTGACATTTATTGCCAAATCCGAAATGTTCAGACAACAGCCGAAACGTAACGCGTGCAACACACTCTTGAATGTCAAAAGGAATGTACATGTACACACAGACACACACACACAGACACACACATATGATCAAGGGGCAGGCAAAGATGGTTGTTTCATAAAGAGAAAAATAAACATTTGAAATGATGTCAGAGAGGGAAAAGTGTGTGTGAGTTGAGTTCACCACTACTGCTCTCTGGTTTTCCCAATTACTAACCCATCAACGATTATCACCAATTAAATGGCTATTATTACTGTTATTAGTTTTACCCCAACCCTCCTGCGTGTGTTTGCACGTGTTTGTGTGTTTGGGTCTTGTCGCCAGTGGCTTTCTGACCTCGTCTCGAGGTTTGGCAATCCCTGCCAGAGATTCCTTTCCATCCTTCCCTCCCTCTGCGTTTCACATGTGCGTCAGCAATGTTACCACAACCTCTGAAGTCCACTCCATCCCTCCTTCGCTGCAACCCCATGATCCTTCTAGTTATGAACACCACACCCACTTTTTGTCTCCCTCCTCTTCCTCATTTTTTTAACCCTCGAAAGTTTATGTCATCCTCCCGAAATATACTGCTCCATCCTTTGCCTTTACCTCCCCTTTCCTCTTTCACAAAACGTCAGCTGATTCAAAACGGAATCCTGAGCGTTGTTGTTGTGTTTGGTAGGTCCAACAAAAAGTCCCCAGACAACCACAATAATCATGTGGAAATCTGAACAGTACCTTATAAACAAGATGAATTATATTTCTACTAAAACATTTCCAGAAGTATGAAATCTGGAAACTTTTCAAAAGACCTCTTTCTATTTTACTGTGACATACTGTATGTCAAAACAGATATATCTTAAAGAAGATACAGAACAAATACAGTGTTCTATGAAATAACTGATACATTTTCAAGGTTTTGATGCTACCCATCATAGTTTGTCAAGGGGAACCTGACAAAATAATTAAAAGTGCAGCTTAAATTACTTTAAAAACACAGCAACAACCAAAAAAGACCTATTTTCATTCTAAAGAACAATGTGGTCAAATAATGTTTTCTCTCAATTTATGTTCCACCTGCATATAAAAAAACTATTAAACTGTGATATTTTTTAAAATTGTTGCCTTTTAATAGCTAAAATATTTGCAAAATCAGGCATGCAGTGTTGTGTGGGGAACATGCCTTTCCTATAGTGCCTCTAGAAATTTGTCTTAATTTTTACCCGAATCCCATTATTTGTCATGCTTTCCAGGGGTGTAGTTATATGGTGAATGCGTCAAATTTCAAAAGTTTAAAATTTTTCTTTAAGATATTCTGGTTTTAGAGGTTTTTATGACACAGTTGCTGGTAGGCAGAGCGGAGTAAGAGAAAGGATAAAATGTAGCAGTGGCCTCCAGGCCGGGATTTGAACTGGATTGAGGAGCTCTGTAGTGTCTGTAGTCTGAGTTGAGTTGAGCTTAGTACCATAAACATCTTTATTTGTCTTTATCATATTTGATATGACTGACATACTGACTTTGCCTTGCTGTCCATTTCCTATGGAGGTTGCTTAGGATACAGTTATTGGATAACTTCAGTGTTTCCATTGGGTTTTAGCCATAGATGTCTCCGTACAGCACAGGTCACTCGTGGCTGCAGCCATCAGAATACATTTGACTCTTGTCCTGTTTTTCTTGTAGGTTTGGCTCAGACACTGTGAAAAGCTCTTAAATTAGTATGAACAGCAAATCACACCCTTACAGAAGCAAATTCAACAATATCATGTAGTTACAACTGATTCCATGTTTAGTGTCAAATTTCACAATGGGCTTTCTACATCATGGAAATCAAAGGGCCCAACTCCACTCCCACTAAACTTCAATTTCCCAATTAAGCTTCCCTAACGAAGGCTAAATCTTGCATTCTGGCTCTTTTTCTGAGCCCTTCGTGGCCAGAGAGAGTCAGTACAATGTTGACTCTTGTCTTGTCCGTATCTATCTTGCTCTGTCAATTTATGTTTATCTGCTGAATCAGCCACGGAGCACGTTCAAAACAGTCAGTGAGCTGATATCCCGATGATCTCATTCAGTCGTAAAACAAAGAGCAGCAGTCGAGTGATACTGTGTGCCGTTTCCCGCCCGCAGGACGTCTGCGAGGCAATGATAGCACGAGGAATGTGCATAATACCATGAATGACACTATAACGTCAGAAAGAGTCAGAAGCATGGAGTTTAAAGGTCAAACATGTAGTAATGCTTTAAATGTTTGCCAAAAATTGATGAAGAAGCTAGTTCTTAATCAATCAAGGAAAAATAAAAAGAAACAACTAACTAAAAATGAACATGGTAAGAGACACATCAAGCAGCTGGTGGAGATCAGCACAGAGCTAATGACATAATGAATATGAACGTTACTAGACAACAGCAGAGTTTGATAGCATATCTTCCACAGCCCACTTGAAAGAGTTCTTTGGAGGAACGCTTCAGCATGCCCACTGAAATCATTCCTGACATATGAGGCCAACAAATAGTTGAGGGTGTATGTTGCATATCGTTTAAAAACAAAAGTGTAACTGGAGGATTTTCAGTAAAACACGAAGTGCTGATCCTGTTGGACATTTGTTTTGGTTTTTCAGTGCCACATATTGCAAATCTCACTAGTAAAGCCGCCGTACCAGAGCAAACCGGTAAAAATCCCGGGTTTCACAATGTGTGCAGATGAAGCTGGGTGTACACTGTGTGTTAGGCAACACTATGTTACATTAACTGTCTAAAGATGGCAGGCTATGTAGGCATGGGCCTGATTAACAGTGAGAAGCCTGGGACATAAATATAAAACTCATACTAAGGACTCAACCCTTTCTACATTTGTCTGCTGCAACAGCTGTGGCTGTTGGACACTTGGCTGAAGAAACAAGAATCTTATTCAGTGAAACACTCCTTCTCCACTGGGAAAAGCTGCACAGCACTGGGAAAAGCTGATGTAAAAACTTGATGAGAAAGAAATACTGGAGGTGACTCCCTTCTGGGATCAGACCAAGAAATGGGGCCAAAATTGGACCAATGTGTGTCTTTGTTTTTTGGGGTTTTTTTGTTATTCATCAACAATGTTACGAACCAACGGGCAGCAGATTTGATGCACTGTATCTCTGTGAAATAATCGCTGTGGATCAAATTCCAACTTGGACATAGTCAGACTTTCTCAATCACATTCGAGCACATTTATATGACACGAGGAAGAAAACAAATCATTGTATAATATCTCGTTGTTGTGTCTGTTGTAGGTCAACCAAAAGTCCATTAATTTCTACAAAAGTTGCCATTTTTCAGTGGATGTGCAGAAGTTTGTCATTTCCTTCCTATTGGTACTCTGAGATGTTTAACTTATGCGTTGGATTTTAAAGACAGATTTATGTCCCAAGTCCCATACTTCTGCATCCTTTTGGTTAAATCATCAATAGTAAATGAATATTCATTCAGATGGAACTCAAATAAAGCTGCTCACATTCAAATAGTTTTCCTTAGCTTTTGATCAGATGGCTCAACAAGTCAGAAACTGTGACTGAAAACCATCCTGTTCAGACTAAGCGCAGTCATGGTGATGTGAAACAGTGGCTCCCAGCCTTTTTTTTTTTTTTTGAGGACCCGGTTCATGCAAATACAAAAAAGCCATGGACCCTTTCCCCACCCCGTGCTAGAACCAACATAGAGACCAACTAGAGTACAGACTTACTTTTGTAGGTTAAAGCGTTGACATTAATCATAATGGCTCTGAATGGTCAAGCATCAGGGACTCTCTAAAGTCTTCAGGGGGGTCTAGGACCCCAGGTCAGGAAGCTCTGATGTGAATCTGTGATCTGTGAAATCAGACTTTAATTGCTTAAACAGCATAAAGAAAACATCTGTGCTTCTGTCGTAGGTTGAGTCAAGTCGACTGAATCTGGTTTAGGAAAACAGCTGATGATTTAGTCTAACAGAGGAGGACTGAGACGTTACCTCCAGCCCACCTGCAACAGTCTGCTTAGTCACACACTAAAACATCCGGTTGCACTCCTTTATCTTCATCGGAACCAAAGAGGCCCATCTGGATGAGCGTGACATATCTTCATAAAACAAAACTCAGTCAGCTTACGTTGGATACCATGACCCGGATGAATAAAAAAACCTTCGCAGAGAACGTAGAAGTTGCTCAGTTTGTGGTGCATCTTCTAGCGCTACAAACTCTGACTCTGTATTAATCCACCATGTAAAATAGTCCTAAAAATATGTCCCTGATTCTTATTCTTATGTTGATTAACAGATGAGTACAGAACAAGTTTGCTTTAGTCTTGTCATGCGCTTTTCTTGTTATGTCAAAAACATAAACTTGACTTCTATTTTAAGAAATTTGATATATTTTCTTAAAAAGAAATCCTGATTCATCGTAATGTTATGACACTGTGCAGTATTCCAGTAAAGAGCATCGTTACAGCCGTCATGAGCAGGATGTGACTCAGGAAGCCCTGCAGAGTTACCAATAACATTTTAAGTGTTTATGTCCAAATGTGTGCGCGCGCTCATGCCACTGCATGTCTTTGTGTGTCAGAGTTGTTTCCAACATGGCTGCATGTAGTAATTATGCAGGAATGCAAGTGCAGGAATGCTTCAGACGCCTGGCTTTTCTGTCTCATCCATAACTGCAAGTCTCTTTATATGAGCCGTGAAAGCCAGTGAGTTAATAGTCAATCAGCAGGCTGCAGGGTGAGCCATTAGCATCTGGTTGGTGGTCGGAGGAGAACTTAATATGGGAGAAACTGTTATTATGAAAACCACAGAGAATGCAATGGAGTGGAAGTATTCGTGGTGGCTTTGCTGGAGTTTATTTCAAGCTCGAGAACAGAGTCAGCCAACCATGAGGAGCTGAGTAAACCAAGGTAAATGCTGGTGGAGCCCCGAAACCTTTCTAATCAGGGTTAAGACTGGTCGATTTAAAGATTCTCAGTCACAAATTGGCCAAAATGTAAACTTTAAAAAAAACTCCTTTATTCAAACGATGTTGGCCACTTCGCTACTCGCTCGCTATGCATCTGTGTTCTGTCTCTCTTTCCATGTAAAGTCCACTCCTGCGGGGTCACATGGAGGACATTGTTCTAATAATGTTTGGATGACTCTCATCAGACAGGCTGGGCACTCTGTTGTCCTCCCACTCCTCTTCATGCTCACCCAACCCACGCATCATAGGACAGGGAGGGGGTTGGCAAACAGTTTAAAAGTTTGTTTTGGGGAAATCTGCTGAGTTTGTAATCATGTGGGCAAATGAAGAATATAGCGGATATATTTGTGTTTCAGGGCTGAACTTCCAGATGTCTTTTTTTTCTTTTGCCTTGTTAAGTTATTCAAGTAAGCAGAATCTGGCTTGTTTGGTGGATCATGTCAGGCAGACTGTCCCTTTTGCTTTCATCATGCCACAGCTGCAGTCTTATCATGAGATGAGGCAAAACACCAAGAGAAAAGTGAATGCAACATTGTTCACACACAAGCAACCTTAGTTTGGAGCTGGAGGTCTAACAGCAGTCAGTTGAGAAATTTTCAGCGTAAATCTGTAATTTTACTATATTTTTATTTGTTGTGTTTGGAAAAAATTGGGGGCAAGTTTGGTTATCAGGAATTTCCATGCAGAAATATGATGACATTTCACATGAACGGTCTGTCAGTGCTACAAATAGGGGCAGGTGAAGAAGGCTTCTTAAATACACTGCCCACCCAAAAGGAAAAACTCTCACTAATATTTTGTTGGACCGCCTTTAGCTTTGATTTCAGCAGCATTCTCTGTGGCGTCATTTCAAAAAGCTTCTGCAAAGTCAAAACACTTATTTCCGTACCGAGATACGTCAACTTATTGCCAAGATCTTGTAGTGATGATGGGACAGTGTGACCACAGACCTGCCCAGCACATCCCAGAGATTCTCAGCGGGGTCCGATTAAGGTATGAAAATGATATGTCATCCACTGATCCACTCCTTCACAATCTGATCCAGGTGGATCCTGGAATTGTTATCTTGGAATATTGCGTTGTCAACATTGAAGAAAAATTCTATTTATGGAATAACCTGATCATCCAGTATATTCTGAGTATAATGAGTATCATGAGTATACATTTAAAAATGATATATGTCCCATACGCAGAAAACACTGAAACCTAAAGTGTAGTTCTGTTTGCTTCCTTGTTCTGTTAAGAAGTCCATCACTAAACATCTCATCGTTGTCTAGGTTCACTTAGCTTTGATCCTTTTCTTTAAGTTAAAATACTGCTCAACTTGAAGAGTCTTGTTGCCCTCTGCTGACCAAACACATGTACATGCACTATATTAAAAATAAAAACTTCATGTTGTATACAGGATTGTAATTATTGTGTTTACAGATAATTGGTCCAAATAACATGTAATGAAATACATGTATGCTCCATATTCATTGCTGTGCTGTTGTAATATGATCCCCTTTTGTCTAAAAAAACCCTCAGACCTTAGTGTGAAGCTGCATTCTGACACAGCAACACTCCCAAGATGTCTATGTATGTGGACTGCTGCAAAAAATCTCTGCAAAGCATGAAAGCATTACTGTTTCCCACATTTAGTTTGATCAGATGGTCCTCAGCTTTACAGATACATAACTCCAGCCAGTATCCAACCAAAACAATGCTTCAAACAGAACCAGAAACACAAGAATTGTTATGCATCATTATGTACAGCTGTTTTATTTGTGATTCCCCCAAAACATTATGAGTATTTTACTACATACAATACAGGTAATCAAAAGAATCAGCTTCAAAATGAACGAAAAGAAAAGAGCAACACAAAAAACAGGCGGTGAATCGACCACAAAGAGACATTGGTTAAGGTACTGTATGAATAACACTATTTCTACTCATATAAGGCTATTGATGGGGCCATCAACAGAAATGCCATGGCAACTGTGGATTTTGAAAAGACTAATTTCAGCTAGAAGCACTACGGTCTGGTGAGATTTACTGCATGGCGGTGAGCATGTGTGGAGGTAACGTTTCTTATCTTGGGACTCTGCTGAAAACAAGTGAATTGAACTTTTTTTGCTCAGTCAGCTCAGTCAGTTCACTGGAAAATTTTGGAAAAACAAGCTCAAATTTGATGAAATTCAGACTAATTGTAATCTGCACAGCATGTTTGATTCATACTTTAAAAAAAAAAGAGAAACAGTCAATTTAAAGGGGAATAAATAAAAGTACCGAATTAATCACAACCAGTATAAACACTGACGTAGCACCTCCTTATGAGGACATGCACCTCCCACTAGTAAACTACTGCTGACTTTAAATGTTACAACTGAAGAAACTTACAAATGTTTGGATATGAAGAGAGACAAAAGAAAGAAAAAAAAGCCACTGAAACTCAGTGAAACTGTCTGATACAGAACACCATGTATTCTGGTTTAAAACCCCTGATATTGTCCCAAAATAAGGCTGTGGGTTCGAGGCACACCAAGGTACAACTTAGCTGAGCAATATGTGCATTTATGTTTTCTTTTAAAAAGACATGAAACTTTCTAAAAGTACATATGAGTTAAAAATCTATTTATTTCAAATCACCTGTCTGGCCCAGGTCTTCTTTTCTTTTTTTTTAGAGATTAGAGGTTAAAAAACAAACAAACAAAAAAAACACGATGATGACAAACCATTTTCTGACTTCGTTTGTTTAGCAGAGCATTTTATAGACATAAACACAAGTGCATCATTGGCAAAAAACTGCTGGTGAGGGAACAAGAAGTGCACACGTGTGTGTGTGTGTGTGTGTGTGTGTTTGAATGTGTTCACCGTCTTTCAGTCAATGAGTTCATCTGTGAGTGCAGTCGTTAAGTGCATGTGTGTATGAGCAAGCGCATATTTAAAGAGGTAGCAGAGAAATGCAATCAGAGCAACAGATGACCATCTGTCACAAACGAAAACGATCCTTCTGTCACAACTGCAGAGAGGCTGACTTTTACCCACTCATAGGTTCAGACATAGGCCAAACATTTCATGTCAAAAAACTTCTAATGAAGCTTAGAGATGATTTAAGTCTAGTCTAAAACTTCCTAGATGTCGAGCAGGATGTATCGTTTTTCAAGATAAACTCAAAATCTATAACAATTTCCTCCTAAATGGAGTCCAAATCTGCCCAAAGCCTCTTATGAACATCAGATGGTAACAACTCGATCAAAAAAAAGAGAAAGTCGGAAAGGAAGCAGAAGAGCATTTGCTGAAGGCCTGGTGTGTTGTTCACAGCGTACGCTTTTCTGGAAACTGAGTAAAAGCAGCAAATAAACCAAAGTTTTTACAACCAGAATCGGGGTGGAGGTGAATGGAAGAAGGCAGAGAGCTGGGCTGCAGTGGCTGCGAGCGACGTGCCTGACTGCTGAGCGTACAAAGCAAGACACTATTTGCATCTAGAAGACTAAAATTGGATCCCAATGTAGCAAACCCTAATCAGACAGTTAGGGAGAGATTCAGCAAGAGAAAGCATGCAGGAACCCGCAGAGTCACTGCGATGGGTGTCAACTCCAGACTACAGTTACTTTTTTTTATCTCTTTTTTTTTTTAAGCAAAATAAAAAATAAAAGACTCTCCTAATTTGAGTCTTCCTAATCTGAGTCTTTTTTACTAAACTGTTAGACTTTCATCCCTTATCTTTGAACAGTTGTGTGAAGCTGAATGCATTGGCACAGGCCTGACTGAGACGTTAACGACTGTACGGCACGGGTTTTGCATTATAATCTACATAAACAAGTTTAAGTATATTAAAGTGTAGCAAGGTGATTTATAAAAGAGAAAATCACCCCAAACAGCTATCGCATTAGCTACTCTGTTTTCACAAGCCATGGCAGCGGAGTTACTGTGGCAGTTCATAGTTATACTGGGAAGAGAGAGCAAGATTAACTTGAGCTTCTTTTGACAGAAAAGAAATGAACCAAATCAAATGCTTTTTTCTGCTAAAAAATACTCCAAAAACATTTGTTCTGCATGACACTGAAGAACCAAGATTAATCAGGCACTTTCAACTGCAAAGTTAATGAAAACTTGTTTCCATGCAAAGCTTTTTAACATGCACCTAAATAAAAGCGGCAACAGAAACCTTGGGTTAGTGAGATGAAAGCTGGAGTGCGGGACTTTTACAAGTCGGTGAACATGCATCACAAGCTAGATCTTGCAAAAGTAAGAAATTGGATCTAAAAATGTTCTGCTTTGACCTGTTTAATGTACAGTGAGTAGATTTAGCTTTTACTATCTGCATAATGTGTAACTCATAAGTCAGGGTAGAAAAAAAAAAAACAGGCTTCCGACTAGGAAATTGAACGTTGTGGAGCATTTTCCACGCTGCTGAATTACAGGGTGTTTTCATTTAACCATTACAGAAAAATCTCACTCTAAAATCTTGAACTTTGGATTAATAAGCAATGACTGGTTTGCCAGAGCTTAAGGATGATGTCACCATAGCAACAGAGAAAAGGTTGCTAGAAAAGTTTTCCTTTGAGGCCATGGCAAGAAACAGTGCTTTTAAATCTTATACTGAAGACTTAACAGGAGAAGAAACTAAATGCCCAGAGGAAAGGTCTAAGAAAGGAAGATAAACAACAATCAGGACAAAGTATAACGGGGGAAACAAAAGTTCCGCATGGCAGATTTAATATTTGTAGGCTTATGTAAAGATTTGAGCTAAAAAAATAAAATAAAATCCAGCATTTCAAGAGATCGAAAGAAACAGCAACTGTATATATACACAAAAAAACCTTCTAAATTAGTGTTAAAAATAAAACTTGTCTATATATGCACACATTATATGTATGTATATATATATATAACCTTTCTTTTCTTTCTCTCTGTTATATTTCTATGTGCAGACGGGAGAGGTAGTATTTTTGGTTAAACATAGTGCCAAAGCTTAGCGGCACAACATCTGCTTGCAGAGACACAAAAAACAGTCAAGAGTGAAAATCGAGAATGAGGCAGAGTTTAAGGAGTGACTGAGTAAAGCAGAGGGAGAGGAAACATTTAGAAACATTGGGATCCTCTTAAATACTGACTAGCCTACTGGCGACAGGATTCTACTGGACATCCCTCATTTTACATTAACTAGCTACCAGATTACTGTGAATTTGATGTAAAAACACTGCAGAGGGTTTCTGAGGAGAGAGCTGTACTGTGTCTGAGTGTATGTGTGGTATGAGTTTGTGTTTGGTTCCCTTACAAGGCTATTATGAAGAGTAATCCTGTAAACTACTGAGGTATCTGATAAATGTTTCCAGCTGAGTGAGGTCTCTGTAAGTAAGGCTACTGAGGTGGAGCTGCTGACCTGGGTTGAAGGGATGAAGGGTAAAGAGGGTAGCGAACTCAGTATTTTTAAGGTTGACTGAGTGATAATGACCTCTATAATCTGCCATGATGTTGATTATTAATTTTAAACACTGAAAGCCAGTTATTCCTTATGATGTTCTTCATTTATAATCATTAATAACAAGAAATTATCATATAGGAAAGTCAACATTTGGCAGCAGGAGAGCAGGTGAATAACTGGGATAGCACTCTCTTAACCTTAAAAAGTGAAAAGTTTCTCCCCTTTTTACCCTTTCCTGCATTATTTTTTAAACAGATGATGTAGAAGATGAATGCAAATAAAAAAAGTCTTTCAACAACTATTTGATAACATACAATGTTCGATAAAAATCTGACTTTTAAAAGCTGTGAAGTGAGACCTAGTAAGAAGCATGATAATGTCACACTTTGGATTTAAGAGGCAATGTATCAATCAGTCTCTGCACACTCTGCCTGTAGCGCACATCACTACGTCTACCTGCGGCAATTCTCATTTGAAAAATCTGTCATTTTTTATGATCTTTATACAGAATCTGCACAGTCCGGTGGAGGTCCAAGCCAAAGGTTTCCTGGGTCAAACGCGACAGAGGGGTTGTTTTCACACCACGTTCGGTTCCACAGCAGCTGTTTCCCTAAATCCCAAACTCCTACAAAGCCTTGATGCACCACAGATTTCCAAAGCAGAGCTTGGCTGGCAGCTGACTTAAAGCTATGAAGAGAAATCCTGCTTTAACTGGCTATTGTAGCAGACGAGGTGGTCAGATGGCTGGCTGATGAACGAAGAGGCACGGCAAAGCTGTTGCTGCAGTGGTTTGCCACTGGCTAAATCCTGTCAGTAAGTTGAGGCAGTGTTACTTGATGATCACTTGAGTGTCTTTGACATTAGCTCCTGAAAAAGAAGATGCATGTATACAGAAGTTGGGGACTGCCTTTCCATTTTAAAAAGACTTAGCTTTTTCGCTTGAGGCTGAAAGTCCAGGAAAAATCTCTTTCCTTCTATTTGTAAAAAGAAGTCGACTGGTACCAGTGTCCTTTTTGCGGTCCAAATAAGGACTATTCAAAGTTTGCTCTCTTAAAACTGAGGAGTTGGGGACAGGGAGCTTGTTCACGTGCACTTCGAAAAGGCTCCAGAGGTCAATGTTGCTTCATTTAAACAATGTTCCAGCGCAGAAAGCCAAGCACCAGCTAGACAGCGAAACCCTGACGCACATTAAAATCGACAATCTTGACAAACAGATATCAGGTGTTCACCGAAATGAAAAATAATGTATATACTGTGTTACTGTTGAAAGCTTATTGATTGAAGGAGAGAAAAGACATACATCCATAAGCTTGGAATGAACAGACAGGAGGCCTAAAAGTGATGACTTACTGAGTTGTTAGGTACCCTTTATATGCTGCCAGAGTCAAAAGTGTTCAGACTGATTTTCTGTGTATGTCATACATGAGATGTAGCCAACTGGAATGCTCAATCCTACTGCCGCTGGGAATGTTCACTGCCTTTACAATTAACCATGCTTCAGACCTGCCGGTCCCAGCAGTGAGGGACGGTTATGATAGACTAGATACTGGTTAGTTTGCTAAAATAAAGGTACTTTTCGATGCTCGTCAGCCTTTGCTAATCATTTAAATTTGCAACGGATTATGTCTCTGTTGACAAAAAATGGGGGCAAAACGTGAATTATGACGGACAAAACGGTCATAATTCACAAACCTAGCAGTCTTCGTCAGTGCCACCTGAAACAACTCAGTAAATGGATCAAATCCGACACCTCTGTCCATTCAAGTTGAGTACAACATTAGGATTGATCTCCTAATTGCATATAGCATTTTATCTCCAGAGCATCTTCTCGTCAACAATTTAATTCTCCTAGTATTATCCTACATTAGTTTCTATGTACAGACATAGCAAGTGGTATTTACAAAGTTTCTCCACAAGGGGGTGATCCAGGCCTGCATGAAGGGCGAGCATGCACCATGTCAACAGAAATGTGATATGATATGTAGTGATATAGTAGTGATAAACCTTGCTTATGTGGCTGGTGTTGAAATGAAATAAATGTGACAAATAAGTAGGATGCTTAATTTTATTATTAGTATTAAAAATCTTTCTCATGCTTTTTTTGTCTGTTTTATCTCTGCCCTGCTCTTCAGGGCATCTAAAGGTTTTCATTCTAAAAACAAAAAATACTGTACACTGTTTTACAACTATACACTGCTACCCTCTTTAGAGTAATCGCTTTGCCCTGAAAAAACTTCAAACTTAAGGCTGATATCAATTGGCATTTTATCAAAGAGGAGTCTGTATTTAAAATGTTCTCATAATTTTCATGGACATGATCAGAAGTTTTTGATCAGATAAGCTGAGGAATGAGAAGCTTGTGGAAATCATTTCTAAAAGTTTATCTCTTAGCTTCCTTATACTGTTATTCACTATGATTACAAATCACAGTGATGCCTTGAGCTTTAAAAACAATCTCTGTCTCCTGATTGTAAGCGCACACCATAAAAAGCACACAATATCGTCGGACAAACTATCCCTGAGGCAACAGCTGGCAGCTGGTTTCTATCCAACTATCTAGCTCTGTCGTAGCAGCAATCCAACCAGCCAAACAAATATTTCTGAAAAATGGTTATTTGTCAATCTACAAACTTCACAGGTCCAAAATGAGAAAGTCCAACAGAGAAGTGCTTTGTTGCACTGTACCCTCACACAAGCCTGTACGTTCACCCCCTTGTGGTCCATCAATACTCTCACACACTGTACACATATAGCAAAAATAGAAGGACTCCTCACACACTTCTCAGTGTGCGCATGCACATGTCGTCTAAAGATGACAGACACACACACATAACTGAGGAGGGTCCTTGGGATCCTCTAAATTATTCAACACTCTCAGAAGTATTTGTTTCTATATACAGTCCCAGTTAAATGTTTGGACACACCTCTTCACTAATTTTGGATGAGGAGGTGTGTCCACACACACCTGACTGGTATCTTACACACACATACATCAGCTTATACTTATCATTTCTTAATAATATAGACTTATACATACATTCTTGCGTTATCAAACTCCCTTTGCTAATAGGGAAATCTAACTTTCGCACCCCTGCCCCCATCCCTCCCTCCCCCAGCATCGTTCCTCCACATTGCACCTTTCTTCCCACCATTTTCAAACACGTGTCTTCATTTCATCAGACTAAGACTTCTTCTTGCACATAGAGATTCACAGGGTAGGGTAGGGGTGCACACCGGGCAACTCCCATCATAGCCAAATATCCTGAAACCCATAAACAAAGCGTTTTCTATGAATTTAGTGCGAGCTTGTGCATGACCTCTGATGTATAATATATTTGGATGCCTTTGCTGTTAAACTGTAAACGAACAAGAGTTGTATAGCTATGTACACCTAATATATAACCCAGCGTGGGCAACCGATGTAAATCTGTGCATTTATTTCCGTGGTGGTCATGTTGTGAACATGGGGGAAATGTTATGATGGTGATGGTGAGAGGGAGGTGATAGTCACATCCATCAAGCTGTCATCACGCTAAGAACAAAATTGCAGGAAGTAGTTTCCAAGGGAAAATGTTGATGATTTTCATTTTCCATTTGTAGATTGTGGACAGGATGAGGATGCCAGTGAGCCAGGATATTTGCATATGCATTGAACTGTTTACAGAAGTCAGACCATAATCTGACGAGCTGACTGCTGCTGAAACCTTATAATTGTGAATCCAGACGTCCAGTAATGTTCAAAGTTGAGTTCTGCTGCTCGAGGTTAGGGGGGGAGGGGGTTGGTAGATAATAAAGAAGTGAAGATAACCGTCTACGTATGTGATTATCCATCTTTCTCCCACATGTCCAGGGTTTTATGAAGGCTGCGGTTTTTCTTGAGGGAAAGGCAGCACGGGTTGGTTAATCATCCTGTGTGTGATGAATGTGTGTTACATATGCAAACGGGCCTCCTCCTCCGTTATGACACTTCACTGCCAAACACTTCCAGCACCAGCGGGGTGAGCTGCATGCTGTGCTCGGGCTGGAAGGAGAGTGAGCGGTACTGCTTGGAGTGCTCTTCGTTCAGGCTGCGCAGGTCAGCGAGCTTCTGGATCATCTTGGCATAGAGGAGTCGTCCGCCTGGGTGGTTGACCCGGATGTAGGCCTGCAGCGCCTCGGACAAATGGTCCTGGAGCTGCTCGATGCGGGCGTGGTCCTGAACGCCTGGACGGTCTGAAATTAGAAAATCAAGAGGCTGGAGTTGAGGAGATGTTTTTCTTTTTCAGTCAAGTATAAGAGAAGTCACATGGTAAACGAGGAAGGCAAGTGCAGGAGGGATGGATGTGGATGACAGAAACATAACAGAGACCAACATTGGATGATACATGAGGACATTTTTGTAACAAAACAGGCCCCACTAACCAAATAACTGCAGAATAAAATACACATTATCAGCCATAATTATTTCCTTCTTCTTCATTTGGTGACTGTTGCTCGAACATGTTCTTAATATCCTTAAATCTAAATGCCACACTCTCACACCACCATTCCAACAGATACATGGTTTTAAACAGCTTTTACTCTCATTTACTCTCATTTTACTCTCAAGTATTTCATTATTTTTTTGCTGCTCGCTAAAAGAAAAGAAACAAAAAGATTTTGGCTGTGATAGGCACACCCTTTTGCTTCTTCTGTTCTTTTGTTTAAACCTTCCCATTATCACAACAACCTCCCTGCACTTTTTTTTCCCTAATTCATTTATACCATGTGCTATATGGACTGCCTGGATAAGATAAATAGAAAAAAGAAAAAGAAATAAACGCCTAAAATGAACTCAATATGTAAGAAAAAATACAAAGGTTCAAGTAACTGAGGCAGCGAGAACCTTGCATGTTAGAAGACACAGCATGTCGTTGTGGTTGGTGTGCATGGTGTGCTGCAACTAAAATTAGTTTAAGGACATCTAACCAGCTGTTTAAACCTGGAAAGATAGGTGGTGAACCATCATCTTCCTGAATCAACACTTCAAGGTTTGCTGAAATCAAAGAAAATCCCCACTACAACTACCAGGAATGAATAATAATGAAATTAAGATAATGTCCTTGTGTGCCATGGCGCTAAAGCTACAGAAAAGCCCTTATCACTTCAGGTAATTCAGAAAAAATATATGCATTGATTATGTGCGTTAAAATGAGGTCAGCTGACTACTTGACCAGATGCTTCCTTCAATTTTTTATTTCCAGCATATTCCATGATGGCAATTTCAGGACCCATCAGGATCAAATTGTCAGAAAGTGGTTCAGGGAACAACAGATGACTTTATGCAGTGCTATGACTTTCCAAACCAAATCTTGTAAATAAATGAAATTCTGAATGGAAATAAATGTTGCATAAGAATTGTAAAACAAAGCTTCTCCAGATGTGTGCTGCAATCGAAGCTGAAGTTGCTCAAACTAAATGCTAAAGTTTGCATAACATTTTGGTATTTGCAGTTTTAGCTGAGCTACTGGAATGACTGTACTTGCAGATGAAGTCATTTTCTGAGAGATGGAAGAACAATTGAGATGAGACATTCAGAGAATCAGTTTTCTTGAAAATGCACAGATTTTTGTTCGACAAGCAAAACCATAGGCACATAGATAATAATCAGCTACTTTCATTTGTCATAGGATAGAAATGTTGCTTGCCTCCATTTATGAGCTTTTTACTAAATCACAACCATGGACAGTCACAGCACTTAATTCTCAGCTTGTGCTCTAATTAGGCTTTTATTGTTTACTTGAAATCCAAGGCAAAACTGTTATAGTGGTCAAAGTAGAAAATGAAAAAGAACACAATTAAATTAAAAAATTAATTTCCAAAACTTCTACCTGCAGCTACTTTATTAGTTTATTTGGCTCAATTTGATATTATAATGTGATATAATATCATAAAGTCATCAGAACCAAAAAAAAAAATCGACTCTATGTTCACTTCTCACTGTGCTCATCTTCCAGGAAAAGCTTTATATGTACTGCTGGCAGCGTCATGCACATGTTATTATTATGGGGGTGAATCTAGGTCAGAATGGAAACCTACAATTTGACGATAGGTTAGCATCCAGTAAACCAACTCACGACCCAGTTTTTACACTTTCCTGGTAAAAAGAAATCCGACATCATGAAGTCACAAACACCAGCAGTACCTGGAGACAGCAGGCAGATGGCCATGAGCAGCACGTGTTCCTCCTCGTGCAGGTTGAGTTTCTTGAGACCAACTTGGAACTTCACCAGCGGCTCCAGCAGCTCCAGGGTGTGACCCGCTGTGGAGGATGACAAAAACATACTGTTAGCGCTGCAGAGGCAGTTACATTTTCTCGCACTAATCCAGGGAAATATATATTGTGGTTTTCTGATGACTTATGAATGAAAACACAGTTTAGGCAGAGGAGAGCTTCAAAGGATAGTCACCGCTCTCTCTGTGTATTTACACACTGCGGACAGAGAGCATTACTCCTTGCCTTGCGTGTAAGAATGAACGAGTACAGTGTGTGTTTGTGGCTGCCTTACCGAGTCCATGAAAATACATGAATTCAAAACCTCACAGTAAAGTGCAAGAGTGGACAGAAAAGCTTTGTGTGATGAGAAGGATTAAATCAATGTCATCAACTAAAACAATATTGTATTTTCTAAACTTGCATTTGCTTGTATATTTTTATCAATTAATTACAATCAATGGAAACTTCCAGACCGCTGAGCACATGAAGTAGGAAGGAAAGAAGGAAGGAAGGACGGGGACTTTCTCATGTAAAGTTATACGGAGGAAGCCAAATATGATTGTAAAGCTGCTCTATGTGCCGAGCAGCAGCCCGTTCTGTCTCAGTAATTCCACTGTGACGTCTGTGTATGACAGCCAAATGCAACCAACCCTTTGTAACATCATTGATGCAGTATTTAAAGTCGGGTCCCCCACAGCTCCAGGACATGTCCTCCAGACTGAACGACTGGTTTGAGCGCAGCATGATGATTTCAATGGCACTCGACTTCAACAAAGCAATCTGGTCCTCTGCTGTCAGCTCTCTGTAAAACACACAGTGGCATACCCAGAATGAATTAAAGCATAAATGTGTTCAGCCCGCCCGAGCACCATCAGTCAGTGTGTTTGTGTTGCAGCCAGAACCACTGTTCATTTAACTTCTCGAAAAAACCATACAAGCATGCTTGTTTTACTTTAGTGAGTCAAATGTTAAAGTCATTGCACTGAGCAATTTCTGTAATCATTAAAATGCTTCTTCACCGGGAAGCACATAAAAACCCATTTTTTAATTGTAAAATACACAGACTATGACCCAATTAATAGTTCTTTATATGCTTACGCTTCCCCTTTAGGTTGATTAATTTATTAGAAATGAAATGACATTTCATGTAGTTTATGTTAAAATAATTCTTACATCTAAAACCTGGAAATTTCCACATGAACAACATACTTTTATAACTTCTGTGTTTCATCTAAAGTTTTTAAATTATAGATAATTTACAACACATCCCATTAAAAAAACAAGCAAAAAGCAGACATATAACAAGTAAAGTAAAAAATGAACTCAAATATGAAAATGTCATTTCTGCCTCCTCTCCCAAACAATGATAAAGAAGTCTGGGAGTTTTACTTATCGCCACTACTAAGAATCTCTTTGCAATTTAGGCAGAAATCATAACAAAGGAGATGTTGAATTTTTCCACTGATGTAACACAGAGTCAGTCAATTGTTACTATAATTTACAATTAGAGGAGCACACAACTTGAACAGCTACTAAACCGGGTTAAAGTCGCTGACAGGCAACCAAAATAAAAAATGCAGAGTAAAATGATTGATTGAAAACAGCTGGAAGTAAACGAGAATACAAACATAATGTAGTTATACCTTCATAAAACCAAAGCTAAAGCATGATGTTATGGCAAATAAACACAGGCTATAAAAACATACAAGCAGTGCACGTTCAGTGGGACGAAACTTTTTCTAAATGGTGTCACAATGTTCTTGTTGCCGGCACATGCAGCACTTTGTTCCAGCCCAGAAAGAGATCCATTAAACAGATAACAAGTAATTGTCTGTCAGAGTTTAACCACCTACACTCACAAATGAGAGTACATGTCAGTGTGTGAGTGAGACCGATAAGGACCGCATGTGCAGTGATTTAATCACATGTTTAATGCGTCTTTGGAAGAATAACTCTGAGACTAAAATTGGAGTTTTGTTTAAACAGAATTCTCCGACAAAATTTCAAAATCATTCTGAAACTGATGAGTCAACAGGGAGCCCAGATTTGATCTAGATATGAACATCAGCTGGAATAACATGCATGTCAGTGCCTTAATGTTATCAGTCCTTTTATTTTGTTCTGCTTAATCTCAGCTCCAAATATCCAAACCAGACAGACATTAATAATTGGTAATAAATTAGGGCGGCAGGATTTTGTGAAAACCGCAGCACCAGTGTGCGTAATTTGAATATCAAAAAGACAATTTAATTCAAAATAACTCAGGTAAAATAATGAGGGCTGCATTACACTAAGAGGCAATTTGTAGCTGATCTGTCACAGATACAGTGAAAGATCAGTGGAGTAAACATAGCAACAGTCTCCTCTCACTGCGCTGATTTAAAAGGTCATTTGTTCCTTCGGCCATCAGGTTTTTAAACAGATGTCTGAAATGACCTGTCTCTACCTGTGCCCTTATTACCGGTACTAGTGTTAGTAAATTCTACTTATTTATTGATGTGATTGCTTTTCTGACTGTGTTTGCTGCTGGATAGTGGAATTTCCCCATTGAGGATGAAAAAGGTTTTCATCTATCTATCTTTTTATCCATCTATCTTGTGTTTTTGTGCAGGTATAACACAATCCACCATGCGCAGGTTTTTCTATAATAAAACCGCTGAGACTTGCACAATGTGTTTATATATTGCAAGGTTCTTGCTTCATTCAAATATGACAGTGTTTTCCTGATCATGTGCAGCACTAATAAGATAAATGACTATCAATAAAGTACTGGACTAATTGCCTTTTATGTCTTATAATATTTAGATGACATCATTCTTATTCATTTTTAAATGTAATTGTGTTGTAAAAAATTGTTCATGTCTGCAGTACATTGACAATATGATTTCAATTGTTTCAGCAGGGAAAAGACGCATGTATAATATATATATTTACACATATGGTAGTTAAGTCAACTATACTCTATACTTAGATGGTCTCTGGATGTGCATTCATTTTTAGAGTTACTCTCAGCTCAGCGTGCACTTGTGAAGCTACAGCTTGTTCCAGTACATTTTTGGAAGAGCCTGTTTGTTTTCATTTCGTCCATTAATGTCCTGCATGCATGTATGTAGTAAATCAATGTGCTGTGTGTGTAGGTGGACAGCTCATTCAGCTTGTTCTTCTACGTGCTACTGGTTTGATGCAACATATTTTTACCTGTTAATCTGCCATAACCGGAAGTCAGTAAGACAACTGATAGCAACGGGGGGTAGTGCCGGGTTAGTGCTAAGTATTTGTGAAACCTTGTTTACCGAAAATATGTATAAAACAGACTATTAAGTCTTGAAGGTATTTCCACCACAAAAGACAACTGAAAATTGTTTCTTTTATCATTTGTCATAATTGTTTCGAGGCCAACTTATTCTGTGTAAAATAGTTAGAAATCTGTTTTCTTGAGACCAAAAAAGAAACAAATCCTAAACTTTTGAAACTGGAACTAAAAAATACTAAGTATTAGTTACTCTTTGAACTAGCTTCAGATTTATTTAGCCTGCACATTTCGCTAACATGAAATTTAATCTGATCGAATCAGGAAAAAGAGGAAACACGAGTGAGGCTCACAGGATGTGAATGCTTGATTGCTTTGGGCAAATTTTGAATAGATCCAAATCCTGCTGTGTATTTCCTTGATCAAACCCAGTTAGTACAGTTGTTTACATTCATACCTGAAGCCTGGGATCATCTTCGCAAAGCCGATGACTTTCTGGATGCTATAAGACACCAGATCAGCCAGGTGGGGCAGCATGGAGAGCTTTGTGTCCTCCTCGCTGGAGTCCGGACTACTTGCACCATCATGATACATCATTAGCAGGTTGCTGAAGTTCATCTTGGTGTCCACTGACTCTGTTTGAGGAAGAGGGTGAAAGGGTGCAAATTACTTCCCATCCTGACATTTTACTGTAAACTAACAAGGTAAGTTTCACATTTATATATTATGTACTACAGTAAGAGCAGTGGCAAGGACACAATGGGGAGCATAGATATATACACAAATATTTTATTAACAAAAATGGGAACAGAATGAACTGTTACCATGAATTAAATTGTTCAGTATGTTTATGTCTGTTTAAGTAAAAAACCTTACTCAGCTAAAGGGAAGTGCTCATACTTAATAAGATTTTTGATGATGCACAGTATGAGAATAATATTTCATGTAACTACTCAGCTTTTGTCCTCGGTAATGTTGACTATAAAAGGACTATTTTCTGACTTACCTGGTGAGTGGTTGAATGAATCAGAAGAAGCATCAGACAGAGAGTGAAGGGAAGCAGCTCTGCTGGCACTGCGTGTGACCGGACCTTCACGCACCGGAGGCTGAAAATGCACAAAAAAACATGCATTAACAGCTAATTCTTCAGGGAAACCATGTGAAGTTAAGAATCAAATGATATACACAATGAATTCTGTTATGGTCACACACCACTAGCCTGCTTCACATAACCAGGATCGCTGGAGCTGTTCTCCTTTTTTCCTACAAAGTCAGAAATCCTGCTTTAGAATATAAAGAACTTGTGTTTTTGGAAGATTAGAAGTAAGAAAATGTTTGTTGGAAGGTTTGCTGGAAATCCAATAATGTGTGCGAATGCCCGACTGACATATTGACGACGCAAACTGCTGACAACAGCTCCGGCAGCAGTGTGTGTTCAAGCTTAAGCACATGATTGAGAGAGTGTGTTGAATGTGTTGCAGTGAGCAAAGCAGGTCATGAGAGTGTAGCGCCAGCCTTTCCTGGACTGCCTCGAGCTCATGAGCTTCCTTGCTCCTCTGTAAACCCCAATATATGATGACTTCTGTTGTTTATCTAAAGATTAATGTTAAGAACCCCCCCACCCCCTCATAATTACATGGTATATTGTAGTACATGTCAGGAAAATATCTGGTTGTCATGCATTTTGAAGCTGTAGGATCTTTAAATTTAACTAAAATTATTGACCTTCATCTTTATTTTACTTTTTAAATGCAATTCTTTAAATGAAAACTTGCAAGCTTTTTTTATTTATTCAATCCATTTTCATTAATTACTATTTCCTTCCCATTCTTTTGGACTTCTGACACATGGAATAGAGCTTTTAGAAGAATTACTCGTAACGTTAACCTTTTACTTCAGTCTAACACCCACAACTCATATCTTGAAAACTGGACTTCATGCCCCAACCGACATGGCCAATACCAATATGAGTTCTAATAAATTTAATGACAGTAAAATGGTAAGGAGTGTTGACCAGAATGTCAGATGTGGCAACTGAGTGGCCATCCTCTAAATGAAACTGTCATCCCTAGAAACTGTCCCTAGTTACAAGCAACATTTAGGGAAATACAGGTTGAGTTTGTTTCAATAAGTGGCCCTGATTTGTGTGTCAACTCCGTGCAGGAATTGCAGCTCTGCACTTGTTGGTCTTGCTTTTTATACACTGAACTTTGGTCAAAGAACAGCAGAGGGGAAAGGCTTTCCTGCTGTGCCTCTTCACAACTGAACACACAGCAAAAGATCACATCAAACTACCAGCTGAGATGTGCCATCTACACCTACACAGGACAAAGCAGCAGGGGCAGAATTAGTCTGTGCAATGTTCAGCAAGAGAGACATGAAGACAAAAAGAATATCAATGCAATGTTCAGTAAAATAAAGTCCTAATTTTTAGTTCTGAGAAGATTTGGATTCAGACGGAAAATATTTTTTATACTTTTACCAAATATCCCAGCTCCATTCATCTAACAGCAACACTGATTATGTACATTAAAGCAGACATAAGCCACTTTCCCACTGAAATTACCCCGTCGACACGGGTTTTTCAAAGCTGAGTTGACCCGCGATCAATCGCCATTTGGCTCCTTTCCCATCGACAAAGAAACGCGTGTCTGATCCTCTGCTGGCAGCTGCGTTGCTCACAGATGTGAGTCTGGTGATGCAATCTCGCTGCGTTCACGTTAACAATGTTACCCAGAGCAACAGAAATCTAAGCAAGTAAACAATAATTGTTGCCATTTTTCTGACTTGTGTAGCCTATTTTTAAGTTAAAGTTTTGTTTAAATA
>JAVQJG010154664.1:0-19141 GCA_036024015.1 Craterocephalus amniculus
GTGCAGCTCATCTAACAGCTGCTGTTAAAAACTGATCTTTGCATGTAATCGATAGATTGTAAATTTGTATATTGAAGCGCTGAAAAAACTCCGCGTGGTGGAGTTTATTGACCGGTACCAGCCTACCGCTGCCTGTAGAGCCAGAAAAAACACTGCGACCCGGCGCGTTTCCCTACGCAGGAGTATAAACACACAGAGGGTCTGCGTAGCCTCTGCAGGTCCCGCCGCGCACGAGTCTAAACCAGCCTTTGGTCCCAACCAGTCATTTCTGCTTCTGAATAATGTGACCAACTCCACTGTGGGACTAAATGTGTTGCTAAATCCAGTGAGAAAATCATTTCAGACGTTTATAGATGCAGTAATAATCCAACCTTCAGGATGCGGCTCTGTGTGTAAACATAAGGAACTCCGAACATGAGCACCGCCCTCCCAAAGTGGTGAACTGGACAGAGAATAGAAAGAGTCATAATTAACCTGCTGAACGCATGAATCTCACCATAAATAAACATTTTATCTGCTTTTCCTGGTGGTTTGTATTCCATCATCTTTTTAATCTGAGTAACCTCATCATTTACCAAAATCTATTCCTTCAGACACCTTTCCTCTGGCCACCGACAGAAGGATGGCTCCTCGGCCGTTTTCACACGCCTGAAGACAGACAGAGAAACAAAAAAACGCGTATGAAAACCAAAACAAACACGGGAAGAAATGATTTTACCAAGACTTCACACAGTTTACACTAAAGAAGAAATATTTTTCTCAGGGTCAGCCTTTATCAGACATTATTACCGTGCAAATACTGTAATTAGCACCCTACATGGATGTCAAGTAAGGCTACAAATCCCTCTTTTAACCACAATCTCGTCTCAAGTCCTGTGATGAACCGGCCCCAGATGTTGGAACATGCTTCCTAACAGCTGCCGATTGGTTAATAACACTGTGACATCGCATCATGATTCCCCCGTTATAATCTCATTTTATTTTATTTATCATTTGATTTCACATCATTTCAGAAACGTTGCTCATGTAATAAGTCACAACATTTCTGTCACAGCAGTAAATGATGCGTTCAATGGCAATTTGGAAATCAAACTTTTCATCAGTAAAAAACTGTTGCGGTTTGTTCCCTTTTTTTCTTTTATCTATTTTTCTTTTATAGTCTGTTTTAGGTATTTCTTCTATGATTGTAGTATTAACTTGTTACTGCTGTGTTTGTATTTGTGTGTTTTTCTCTGAGCTGCTGGGGACTACAGATGGAAATTAGCCACTGGCTAAATCTGGCATATTTACATTTTAAGTTCATAAATAAAATAAAATATAATATAGGTAAATAATATAAATAAATAAACTAATAAATAAAGTCAGATTTAAACCATTCAGCGGGGATGCATTTCCTCAGCCCTGTCGTTCATTTCATTTAACTCTGATTTTATTGTTGCTGTTTGTTTTTTTTTTTGTAATTAGTATATAATCATTTAATTGTTTTTTTACTTTAATGCTATTTTAAATATTTTATATAGTATATATGTACTGTTTTTTTATGTATTATATTGGAAAGCACTTTGGTCAGCGGAAGCTGTTTTTATGTGCTATTTAAATAAACTGAATTTAATTTAATTTAATTTCTCTGCAGGATTTGTTTGGTTTTCTCTTATTTTGCATGAGATGGATGAGATGCCAAGTAGGATGGGTGGGAGAGCTCCTTTAATTAAATTTATTGTGTTTTTGTTAAAGAATACACCTAACTACAGAGTGGTAGATACCGAGGGAAGCCGGCTTAAATTACATTATTTTTCATTCATTCCCGTTCTGCACCTTGTGCTAATAAAATGTCATCTTCCTGTAGGACTCCTGTCTACTGCCTTCATTAAACCATTACAACAGTGACCTTTTTCAAAATGTTTCCTTTAAACTGGGCAACAAGAAACAAACCTGAGCGCTGTTAGTTGTTGATTCTCTAACAGATTTACAACCAGAAACTAACGGGGAATTCTCTGACCTCCTGGTATTTCTCCAGTGCCATACTGGTCTCTGCTGCATCCTGAGTCTCAATGAAGATTAGCTTGTTTCTCTGGATGTTCTCCAGGATTCCCTGCAAACAAACAAAGGCACATTCAGAGTAAAATAAAACGTATTATGATGCAAGAGCAACAATAAAACATATTTCATTACTTTAAACGGCTCGGATAATTCACATCTGTTAATGATGCCAGCTTTGTTGCACTCATACCTGCTCATACCAGGACGCCACTATGTTCTCCATGTAGACATAGCTGGTGAAAAACGCAACGATCCCGTCGGGAACAATCGCTGACATCTCCAGGAGGAGGTTGCCATAGTTACGAATCACAGCTGGGAAAAAAATATTTTGTATAAGCACTCGTTAATTTCGACCGGATATGTTTACAGACATCCATTTAAACTATTTCTACAAACCAAAATCTTCTCTGGTTTCAAACTTGGAGCTCAGAGCCACCTGGTCGTTCCCCCGTCCAACGATCTAAGAGACACAAAAACAAACAAAAAGTTTAGAAATGATAAAAAGAAGAATCTTTAAGTGATTCAGGACGGATGTGTGTCTGAGTGTAGATACACACCAGAGGGCAAAGGCAGGTCCGCGCTAGTGTCATGGTGAAGGACGCCATGGTGACGGGACGAAAGTCAAGGATTCGGGGATAGATATCGAGTGGGGAGAGAGTCTGCGGAGAAAACAAAGTAAAAATACAAATTAAATAAGTTTATCAGCTATAGAAACAGAAAAAACATTAATTCTGTAACACTAAGCGTCTCATTTTGGTTTCTGCAGACTTCATGGTGCTGATTCAAGTGCTGTCCCAATTCAAAAGCGTCTGAATTTCTAACTTTTCTAAAAAGTTCTTCTTTTTTGGTCTAACTTTTGATTTGATTTGATGAATGTAAAGGCGCATGTTCCTTTGTTTGTGTTTGTGCAGGTGTGTGTGTCTACTGTGTTATATAACTGAGTGTGTAAAGTCTTTTTTTGTTTGTATCTTAATATTGTTCCTCGAATTTTTAAGGATGTTGGGCGATTTTCATTTAAATATAAAGCTCCTTCTGATTGGAACAAATTGCCACCCTCGACACGCTCCATAAGCTCTGATCAGATTTTTAGAAATGCCTTTGCTCGTCATTTAAAAATTGTATGTAATTGTTTTTGACTCCTTCTGTTTATATTAATGTTTGTCTCAAATTATGATTAACTTTAATTTGTTTTAAATTTAGAGAGCTCTGTATATTGTATATTGTACGAATGGAATGACTGGCTGTGTGTGTGAGTATTTATTTTTTATTTTTTGTTTCTTATAGCGTTGCATATATACTTATATATATTCCTTATAATACTTGCTTAGCATGTAGTGTATCTGTATTGTTCATCTGTTCTTTTTTCATTTTTGAAGATATTGAGGACCCCCTTGAAAATGAGATGATGCATCTCAGGGGGTTTATCCTATTGAATAAACAAATATATGCATTAATTATTACTATGTGAAACACTTTGTGCTGCCTTTCACAGGAAAAGCACTTTATCATTAAAATTTGATTTGATTTGAACAAGATGGCAGCAGAGCCACGGCTCCAATGGCCAAAGTGACGAGGAGTACGTTTTTAAGTATATTTCTTTTAGCTTAGAAATGTGATGCAAAGTAAAAAGCTGTTGCATTAAAATCATTTAAAATCTAATATTTGTGGATTTGTAAGTGGTTAATGAAGCGTCTGCCGGCTCTTTGTTTTTTTAAGCCAGCCCAAGGAGCATTTTTTTAAAATTTGGTGAAAATTTCCAGCTGCATTTAGTTTATTTTAATGTCTTTATCTGAAGGAACTAGCGGGAGAATGACAACACTTATGCACCTCTGCCCCCAGTTTATCAATGAACTAATTTATTTCAATGCTTTGTTTTATACTATATTCATTTTTAATTATTTATTAAGAGCTTTTTTAGATGTATTGTTTAATGCAATGACAGTAAATTCTATTCAACATTTGCAGTTTCTGCGGAGCACAATGGGAAATTCTTCCACACTAGGCGGACTGTCTCATTCATGAACGAATAAATAGCTTTGAAATGTGCAGAATCTGAAATGGGACCCGACTCTTGACTACGTGTCTGTGAGAAGTTTACACCATTATTTGAGTGTAATAATAATTAAGTACACTTTCTGTATTAAAAGTGCTATATAAATAAAGTTGTTCTTGTTCTTTTTGCATATTCTGGAGACTGCATAACAATGTGCAAAATGAACATTAAAAAATGAAAAAAAAAATCAGTCGAGTCATAAATAAGAATAATTTTTGCTCATTTGGCTGTTTTAAAGGAACTATACCTGATATTATTTTAAACTTTTGAAGAAAAATGGTTTTCTACGTGGTATAGTATGTAGTAAAAATGGTAATTTCATTACAATTAATGACTCATTGATTGCACATATGTACGAGTCCAGGGCATTTTAGTTAGCGAAAGCGGCTAGTTTTTTAGCATTGGCGGGACGCTCTCTCTCTGCCGGGTTAATTTTTGGAAGGTCCAGACTCCGATCAGCCAGTAATAGCGTTCCCCTAGTAATCCGGGGTCAAATTATGAAATTTAAACCCCTTAGCCAAGAAAAAGCGGAAAAAAAAAAGCTACACAAAAGCTAAAAAAAAATAGCCGCTATCGCTAACTAAGCTAGCCGGACGTGAAATCGGGTATAGTCCCTTTAAGGAAAGAGGAAAGAGGAAGACGTACCCCAGAGGTGATGACGACTGACTGAAACCTCTGAAAAACCGGTTTGATGGCGATGGAGGGGTCCATGCAGCTGTGAGGGGACAGAGAGGAATCAGCCAATAAGTGGGTAAAAGTTTTAATCACTTCTGCGATGATGTGATCAGCTGGACTAACTTTAACATGTTTGATGAACTAACTGACCTGAAATGCAGCACAGGGTTGGCGATGGTCGGAGTTCTGTCTTCAAACGGCTCGATGATGATCGTGAAACCTTCGTACAGAGAGAGAAAACTCAGCCGGACATCTAAAAAACACATTTCATCCAACCTGCCAGTGGTAAATACTCTGGAGGCGGATCGTTCCGGTACCTTGGCTGTAGGTGCTGACAAGCGTCGCAAAGTTCGAGATGAGAGTAACAGCTGAGAAGTCTGCGATGTCTGCGATCTCCAGAGTTCGCAGCAGCGACTGCAACCGCTCTGAACAAAACCTGGATGGACAGAGAGGAGGAGTGTGAAGAAAAAGAGAAAATAAAGACAGAAGAGAGGTGACAAGCGATGAGGAAGAGAAGAAACCGACCTGAGGGGCTTGCGGTCGATGCAGACTTTATCAAAGATGTCTTTCAGGAACTGCGGGGCGCTCTCCTGGACCACATGCTGGACCCGCAGACGAGACTTCAGATACTCCAGGAAACGCCTCAGAAACCCGACAAAGTGCTCGGCGGTGCGAATGGATCCAGGAACCGCCTCTGACACACCGACAAAAACCGTTACATCAAGTTTGTGTATTTTAAAGTCTGTCCATACGATGACCAAACTAAAGACCCTCCTTACAGTTTTATCCAAAACTTCCTACATACTGGGAAAACTACAATATGCTGGAAAAATTTTTTTTATTCAGGCAGTACTTATTCACAACATTTAGTGTACTAATCACAGATGCAAGATTTTACATTTTTTTAATATAAAATCCATTTTTTAATGATTTCAAGAAAGATTCTAATTTTCTGAGTTTTTTCCTTTGACATTGTCTGAAGCTGCAATCGTTTTCAGCAAATAAAAGCTCGAATATATTGATATGCATGCTTTTTGTCTATATATGTACGTATAATCTTTGAAGTGAAGTTACAGAAATGCAGCACTTTTTCAGGATATTCTAATTTTCTGAGTACAGCCTGTAAATCTGAAATATGTTTGGAAATAGAGCTTTGTCCGCTGTTGTGTCTTTTTATCATCTTTTTTTAAGTCTACAGCAAAGAGGAAGAAATTAAACAGTAATTTCTCTTTATGCTTTCCTATAATAATGTGACTTCTGGTTGTTCTGTAGAAAAGCTTCATCTCCAAACTTCATTATTATCTTGCTCATGATTCAGTGAGATTTATCAGATCTGCTGTTTTTAACCTTTTTTATGAAAGTAAAAATATCAACATCCAGCTGGATTACAGCTGGCATCATCCTGACCTCCTTTAATCACAGCAAAGTAAAAAGAAAACCATTTATTTTAGTGTTGAAGGCCAAACCTTGCAGGATTTCATCAGGCAACACTGGATTAGCCAGGTAGATGTCCGTCTCTCGGGCGACGTTGGCTTCCTTCAGCCCCTCCACCAATCGTCTGTACTCCTCCCTCAGTTTAGCAGCATCTGTCTCCTTTATCCTACAGAGACAACATACAGAGATAATGAAAAAACAAGGATTTTCTACAGTGTCTGAAATAAAAAAACACAGGATTATTGGTCACTTTTAGCTTAATTATTGTTTGTTTATTGTAAAAAATGAATAATTCTTATTCACGTCAGGTGCATCATTCAGATGGAAACAAGACTTTACCCTAATTACATAAGCAATTATCAATAAATAAAATAGATTTTATAATTAATGCAGTTCAGTCAATAGACACAGAATAGGGATTTTTACAAATTTGTTTTGCTTTTTTAATTTTTTTGTGCAGAAATGCAAGCATTTTATGTTTATTTGAGACTAAATGACACTACAACGTGCACATAAAACACAATCCTGACAAGATCCTCTAAACATAGTTTGCACTTAAACCCCAAATATCCTGAAATTGAGCAGAGCTCGACACAAACTCCGCATTTCCTCCTCAGTGAGGGAGAGTTGGACGAACTGCAAACTGATCATGACTCAGCCGGTTTTCATACTTGTGAATGGTGTTCTGCAGAGTGTCCACGTTGTTCTGACAGCGCTCCAGCGTTCGTCTTGTTATGTTCACACTCATGGAGTCAATGCACACGTTGTCTGAGGAAAAAGGGAAATAAAATAGAGAAGCAACGAGATAATAAGAAAATTATCGGTTTATATTTAAACCTTCATAAATGTCCATGTCTGTACCGATATTATGGGCTTCATCAAACACCACCACAGATTTCTTGGCCAGCTCTTTGGACACCAGATCAGCTATCTTTGGGTCCAGCAGGTAATGGTAGCTGTACACGACGATGTTGGCATGCAGGATCTGAGAGAGAATTAAGAGAAAAGAAAGACAATTACATACGAATTGCAGGCAAAAATGAGAAGAATACCAGTAAAACGGAGCTGCACCATTTTCAGATTAGCAAAAGCAGTGGATAAGAATGAGCAGTATGCAACCTGATGTGTTTTAGCTCCAAACTCAACATTTCTATGGTTGAAAAAAAGTGAATCTGTTCTGTAACGCACCGAGTAGCGAGCCAGATAGTACGGACACCAGCCTTTCCTTCGGCCAAAGTCCTTCAGGTCGTCCAGGTTGTAGATGCCAGCGGGAAGCGGCACCTGTCGTCCCACGGCATCAAATTCCTGCAACACAAACCGGAATGATTGGTGACGACAACATGAACACGAAGCAAACAAACACAGGAACCGGCAGCAAAGAAGTCAGTCAGCAGAAAACCAGTATTGAGAGACCTGGAGCATTCCCACTCTGCTGCAGAAATCTGACTCATCTTCATCCAGTCAGACAATCAATGCATATAAAATTCAGTAAAAAATTCCAACAGTAAACAAAGAGCACTAAGAAAAACACTAAGAAAAAAGCAAGAGAGGAATGTTTCTTTGCATTTCCTCTTTTCTTATTAACAAGAAAAATACAAATAGATGTTCTTTAGCAAGTATTTGAGATAAATAATAAAGTAATCAAAAAGTAATGACAGTGAAATGGTGGAACTTTGAAAAAGCAATGGGATAACAAACTCTTTCTTATTGGTATTACATACCCAAACCAACTGGTAGAGACGGTTCAGGCAGGTTTATTTCATCAATTCTTTACTAAGATTCATGATAATCACTGAAAATTTAGATAAGGATGGCAAAGTTCTAAAGAAGGAAGTGATTCAGTAGAGAGATGAACCGATTAGCTGTGCAGCTGAAAGATTTTCGCCATCTTTTATAACATAATATCACTGTTTTGTTTTTGCTCATAACAAATACCTTTTTAAAGTGTTTTTCGGTTTGACATAATTATAATTGGCATATCTTTGTGTTTCTAAAGTTACATCAATAAAACTATCATTAAATATATATTGCTGTTGAGGAATTATATGTATAAATTCTTGCAACGCCTGGATGTCTCTACAAATGCACTTGTGGTGGCTCTCTCAGATCCCCCTGAGAGTTGTGCCCGTTACTCATCCAGTTTAAGGATGCACTGGATGAAATGTCTGTATGTATTTTAGGTGATCTGTGTATTTATTTATTTATTTACTTGTTGTGTGTTTTATATGTACTTTACTTTTATTTTTTATGGACTTGAGTCTGCTAATAAACTTTGAATTGAATATTATTAATGAATTGTCAGATCTGTCATTTTTACCCAAAGTATGTTCTTTGATCCGTGTCACCTTCATAGAGCTTGTTATTCTCAGTTTCATTGGAATATAATAAAAAGTATTTTGTATCATCTTCAACATGTTTGTGTTCTACAAGTAACAGGATACAAACATGACTAAAATATCTGCAGACACGACTGATCCTCAGCATATTTCTCTTCAGTTTCAGTGGGAGTTCATTGTGCTTCTCTGGAATTTTACTGTAGAACAACTCTACTCATAAAAAGACTTCTCACCTCATAAAAGCGACAGACCGGCTGGTTGGGGTCGCTGTGTCGCTGTGCGCGGATGTACGATGCCGTCAGACTGTGGCACTTCCCGTCCACCTCCTTACCAAAGCGAAGAGAGCTCACCTAAGTAAATGGAAACATGTATTTTCATCATTCGGGCATGAAGTAAAAAAAAAAAAAGCTGGAGACTTTGCTAACTACCAATCCCTTTGTGTGCTCAGATCGCTGGATGTAAATCCGATTCGTCCGGGACAGCAGGCGGTTTTTTACCTCTGGGTGGATGCACAGGTTTTTCCTGGAGGAAAGAGCCAGAGCCAGGAAGTTGTTGGTCTCTCCCGTTTCTTTGGCATAAAACTCCATCAGTTTCCTCAGCTCCTCCACGACCTCATCAGACAGAGGAATGACATTTAAAACTTCTGCTGCACTGATTACAACACAAACTCATAAACATAAACTCACCTTCTCTATCTCAGGAACTGTTCTAGAGCAGTAAATTAACTTGGTGACCTCCAAAGGATAAGCCTGAGAAACAAAACAAAAAAAAACATTAATTGTTTGTTACACAGCAGAGCTTCGGGATCACCTACAATTAAACTCACCCTCTGGTAGGCAACTATGAGAGACAGCAGGGAGATGGTTTTCCCTGTTCCTGAAGGCATCTCCAGGACTCCATGACCCTAAACACAGAGAGATTTTATATCATTCCTTGCTGAGCTGAAGGGTAAAACTGAAGTTATGAAAGACCGGCTTACTAGTCCTGCAAACACTTGATTAATTTAAGCCTAAACTGAGTACCCATTAAAATATTCTGGATTTTCCATGAATAATTGTCTTTTTGTAACAACTATTTCTAAATGTTTAGATGAGATCTTTAAAAGAAAGACTTCCCAGTGGGCAACATGACATCAATTTGATGTTTGGTCAAGATTTTGACATTAGAAAATAACATAGAAGCTTTGCCTTTCCTATGGTTGTAAAAAGGTCCATCCAAAGGATCAATCTCACATCAAATTACTTCATCGTGCATTGTACATCAATATATTTGACATCAAAACAACGTTGCTGCACAAAACTTGACATTATAATGGACCCGATTTGATGTCTGGAAACAATTGATGTCATGTTGATTTACGTTTTTGACCAAATTACGAAGACAACTTGATATCATATATGTATATAAGTATATGTATATGTATTTTACTTGCGTTTTATATGGACCTGAGTCTGTTAATAAACTTGAATTGAAATTATCAGTGTTTAATTTCATCTTGATGTTGAATTAACATCAGATGCCCACTGGGTTATAAACTTCATCCAACCAATCCAATACCAATTCAGTTTCATCTCATTCTTCCCCACCTTAGCATCCAGTGTCCTTTTCAGCTCCAGCATGTAGGAATACTGCTCCGGATAAATGTAATCATAAGGAAAATACACCAACAAACCCTCGATGTTCAGCCTGTAATCAAGCAACAAAGTTGCTAACAGCGGCTATTTAGGCAACAAACTAATCAAACAAAAATAAACGGACAGAAATAAAGGCTTTACATAGTAAATACACTCCTAGAAGTTAAAGAGTATAACATGAATATGCTGTAGTTATGGTTAACTTGTCTCCGTTATGTCATCAAACTTCGTGAAGCCATGCTAACGCTGGCGGCTCGTGCTGTCTTTATTTTAGTTTAATTTTAAAAACACTTACTTCATTATGACAGGTCGTTTAACTGCTGCTTTCTTCTGTTATTTGTCACTTTGTAACTTTGAAATAATCATTGACAATTAAAATGTGCAGAAAGACACAACAGTGCCTCAAAACTACTACTCCTGGGTTTCTTCTTCTACGGAAATAATCTTCTTCTATTGTTTATGATGTCTGATGGCAAATAGCAGGCGCACTACCGCCGCCAACAGGCCACTATTCCCGCACGCGCTTTGCCGCTCATCGACAGGGCAAAGAAGAAAATAACTTTACTGCTAATTTTGGATGTTTGCTTTTTGTTTTTCTGTGGAAAACGTAGCCCTCTTCCAACGCGATTATCTCCAGAATTAAATATTTTAGCAGATTTTCCCATTGACTAAGTTTACTTTTATTTTGAGCATTTACACCGGAAACGTAGATGTGCTGTCACGTTTGCACAGACGCTAATTTAAGACGACATCGTGTGGAGCTAAATACGATTTAGTGTGAGCGAGCGACATTTCTACATTTCAGCCTCTGTCTCACAGAACTATTCTGAAATGAGCAAATAAATAAATATAGAAACAAATATCGGAAATAAAGATGTCCCTTTCTGCTCTGACGTTCGCTTTATCAATATTATTGCTGCAGTTTCAAATTTCGGCCACTAGAGGGCATTAATGCTAAACGAAATTGATTAAAATGGATTAAATATTTCCTTTGAATTTATTTTTAAAAATAAATCAAATCAAAATAAATCAAAATTTAATCAACTATCGTGGTAGTAAAATATAGATATATGTTATATTGGTAATATATATTGGTTATATTAAGAGAGATAATGAGATAATACAGACAACCAAAAAGTTAACACATTTTAAATCCTTTATCGCAAGATTCGAGACATAAATTCATTCAGATCTTCTTAATTAATTCATACACTATCTGAGATTAAACCAAAAAGTTGGGCGTCATATTGTTTTCAGACTAAAATAATGTTTTGTAGCCGAAATGTTGTAGTTTTCTTTTTTTGCCACTAGAGGGCAGCGAAACAGTTTCTAAGAAAATACACCTCCCCATGATCAAACAAGCCTCAACAAGCTTGACAACAAGCTTATTTGAGTTCTCCTCAAATACGATTGGGGGGAACGCAAAAACCCATCTCTTCAATTTTTCTAAACTTTTTGGATTTTTTCGGATGATGACTATGTTATTTACTCCCACGCACACTTGGCAGATAATCCAAGACAACCACTGTGTCCAAAATAAACCAACCTCTTACATCTTACCAAAAGAAAATGGCAGGAAAAATTGTCTCTTTTTAAAACCAATTTAACTTTTAACAATGTTAAAGTTAACTATTTTATATCAAAGTGCTTTTTATAGAAAATATCATTGTGGAGAAGGGATCCACCTGGGGGAAGAAGACAAGTTTCAGATTGTATGCAACAGTGTTTAGAGCAAAGGTTTTACCACAAGATGGCGCAAAAAGTTGTAAAAAATTGTATAAAACATGATACATCAGTTTCATAATGACTTTCTGGCTTGCATTTACCGGACGTTAGCTGGACCAGACTGACTGAGCTATTCAGCCACATCATGTCTAACAGAAACTACTCTTAGTATTTCTACTATTCAGTAAGCCTCCCTTTTAGTTGCTTTAAATCCCCTTAAGGAGGCTCACGTTCCACTGAAAATCCATGGAACTAACTAAAGGGTCTGTTAAAGGTTAGATATATAATAATATGATGGTTTGATGGGTTGCATTGATGAGTTACCTGACATGTTAGTCTGTGAAATAAACTAAATGATACGAGTTTTTATTCATAAGAAACATTTTATTCATAAGTTTACAGAGGTATGTACAGCATTAATGACATCTGAATAATAGGCTACTGCGATAATGCAGACAGTGAACGATAAGGAGGCAGACAGTGAGCCTCAACAAGAGGAAAGGAGTTCTTTTTAAAAAAGGAACAGTATCTGAAAAGGAACTAAGCAGCATTTTCTTACATTTAAAGCTTTTTCACCACGGAGAATAAATGTCCTGAGTTTCCTTTTGAGTTGAAAAAAAAAGGAATTAAAAATTCTGCCTTTGAAACATTGGTGGTGGCGTCCACAAAAGCAAGGATAGACGGTGGAAGTAGACGGAGTCTGTAACAGAATAAAGATAAAATCAGCAGTTCTTCACGTTTCGACTGGCACTGAAACGTTACATGAAGATATTCCTCCAGAGAAAAACGCATGCAGCGTAAAAAAACCATCAGCGTCATCCGGATCTGTGAGGCTAATTTCAACTCTGCTGCATAAAAAGACGCTGCAGCTGGTAATCGATGACCGTGCAGCTGTTTATTTTCCCAGATATTTATATCCGACCGGCATTTTGTTAACCGTTAACAAGCAGAGAAGTGAGCTGGATCGATCCCCGCTGACACGATGCAGATGGAGGCAACTCTGTGTCCACAGACAGGATTCAATCTGCAGGTTTTGCTGACGTTGATGCTTCGTGACATGAGGTGTGCGGTTCAGCTTTGATGAAGGACCAGCCTGTTGCCTCGGCCGCTCCGTGTAAAGCAGCAACGTTCCCGCACTCCGCCTCTTCTCCTCCAGTCTGTCATTACCTTAAAGAGATACTGTGTAACGTTTTGCCACTAGGGGGAGCTGAACCTGTAACTTCAACACGTTAGCTTTGGTTTGTAGCCAGCTAGCTTCATTTAGACACAGACGTATCCTGCAACATTCTGCAGATAGTCAGGACTTACTGCAGTTGTTCGTAATAAACGCTGCTAGAAAATGTAGAAAAGTAAATCAAAGCAGGTCACATGATCAAATGAGTGTCGGATCCGCTACATCGAAGTTAAAATGTCGCTTCGGAGCGCTAACACTCATCAAACGCTGAATATTAACCCCAGAAATCATCCATCATTCCTCACATTAGGCTGATGTTTGGGTCAGAAGTTACACTGTGTCCCTTTAAAAACTCGTCTGTCAAGCGCCACATATTCTCCACCCTGGAGCATCTGAAGTTTCTCCGCCCTTTTCTTTCTATCCTTCTATCTTTTGTCCACATTCAGTTTAAACAGAAGAACAAATGGAAGATTTATTTAAACTTGTATAAAAATATCTGTGTCACATTCGTCTCTTCATCGTCTCACAGCTCACAGCGGTCGTCCTCGCCTTTGTAGCGGTCCATAATACTCATGACGTCCTCTAAGATGGACGGGCCCAGGTCCAGGTCCAACCGGGCCATGGAGTCGGACCGTGCGGGGGGGAACCCTGCACCGGGCGACTCGCAGCGCTCGCTCCTCAGATCCTCGTTGCTCAGGCCGGCGTCTGAGTCCAGGCTGAGGCCCCGGCGGACGTCCAGGGGCCCGCAGGACTCGGACATGGAGTCCTCCGAGGAAACCTCCGAGAAGGATCCGGCGGAGGGGACGAGCTTGCGGATGGCAGGGGAGAGGGAGATGTCCCGGCAGGGCTCGGACGCCAGGCGGCCCACCACGCCGTTCTCACACTGCGACAGCGACGGGGCGAGGGGCGCCTCGCCGTTGTGCTGCCGCCGTCCCGCAGCCGAGGGCGGGGAGGGGTCGTCCAGGTGGAGGCGAGGCGGTTTGGGCGGCGCCTGCTCGTGGGCGATGAACACGGGCATGGAGACGGTGGTCTTCAGCAGCCCGTTGGAGGCGTGCTGGTAGTGGAAGCCGTTGTAGGCGTAGCTGCGCGCCTCCTGCCGGGCGGCGAAGCCGTCGCCCGCCCGCCTCTCCACGCTGTGGGAGCGCGAGTGTCCGTTCAGAGACGGCAGCATGTCCATCTTCCCCTGCAGGAATCCCACGTCTCCGAACATGTCGCCCTCGCCTTCGGGGCCCACGTGCGCGCTGTGGCGCACGTCGCCCAGCGGCGGGCTGATCATGTCCCCCGACAGGACGTCCCGCAGCTTCAGCTTCTTGCCCTTCTTGGGAGTGGTAGTTTTTAGGTACATGGGGGTTTTAGCCGGCATCGCGGCGACTCGAGGCGATTCTATGGATCAGAGAAACTCAGTCCGGGCTGCTTCTCCCAGTGAGCGTGCAAATATTCAGGTCGCTCAGTAGCGATAGGAACCTCGGGGGCCGAGCCTCACGCTGACATGTGACTCCGGGGAAGAAGAGGAAAGGCCTTGACCTCAGATCTGCCTCCTCCGCCGTCCTCTCATACGCAGAAAAGCCATATCCAACAAACACCGGCCCCGCGCTTTTATTCCTGCTCAAGCAGAAAGGATGTAGGGATGAAGAATGCGATCTCTGGCTGCCTCTCCGTCTGCCGGGCCGGGCCGAGCCGGGCCGGGTCGGGTCGGGCCTCTGAGGTCTGCAGACACTTCAGGAATGTGACATCAAAACACTGGAGATCTGTGAAGGGAAACGAGAGAAAAGGGAGTCAAATAGGAGCTAAAGAAGATGAAGAGAGGAAGGAAGGCACGGGCAGACGGATGGGGCGGGAGCTGGGGGAGGAATGAGGGCAGGGGGAGATTTACAGCCTGGGGGACATATGATGGAAAACACTCCAGGAATCCTGCCGGGTGTTTGCTGAGGGTCTGCAAACGAAAGACCTTCAGCCCGCCGGCTTTTGCTTCTTTCGCTGATCAGAGACCAAACTTCCTGAGACAATCTGAGGCGAAAAACCTTGTGATCCAAAAAGACGCTGCTGCTGTGGTTTAAAAATGAAGGTTTCTCTCAAAATTTGATGCTCTGACTTTTAATTCTTTCCACTGGTGATAAAAAACTGATTGTTTGTGCAGAATTCTGTGCAAAAAATGAGCAAATGGTTGTTTTTTGGGTTATAATCTTTCACCAAAGGTCTTTAAAAGTTTCCGATTAATTAATTTTGCAGCTTTCCAGTTTAAAATTCACACATTTCAGAGCAGAATTAAAGTACTGGAAAAGTTTCCACCACTTCCTGGCCTCCATCACATGACAGCGTTCACACAGAGGTCACGTTCAGGTCGCACTGCACTGCTGAAAGCTTCAACAGAGAGAAATGTGAGCTATGTCGTACAAAACAGCTCCTTTTTATCTTCGAATCCAACATTTGGCGGATAAATCAGAAGAGATGCTCCAGGTTAAAATATTGTTTGAAAAGATTAAAGCGAAAGAAATATTTGTACCCAGTGAATCACGGCTTTCTCTCTCTCTTGCAACATTTCTTTTCACCAACTTGGAGACAAACTGCAGGATTTGAATGTTTGCTGGAATCTCGACCCGCATCGCTTCGGTCGTCATTCGGACACAGCTTAAAACATTCAGAAATACTCAGCTCTCTTTGTAAAGAAAGGTGGGAATAAGAAATTTCAGACAAAGAATGGTCGGGAATTTTTGAGCTACTGTCTCTCAAACCTCCACAAACTCACAGAGATGGAGAGAATGTAACAGGAAAATTAGATGAACACATCTATTAAAAGCAAACAATTGTCCACCAAGCAAATATGCAGGAGCAATTGTGGGGCTGTGGATGCTAACCACACCCAAACTTTCTGGGACTGAATTTAAATAAAACCTCTGTTCACGTCTCTCTTCTCGCTTTACTCTGTAATATTTACTTTTATCACAGTGAATTTGTGCCTTATTACTATTGTAAAGAAAGAAGATTGTTATCTGACTGAAATATTATTAACTGTGGCAACGAAAGCAATAAAACGAAGGTGGTTCATCCGATCCACTTCATTGTAGTCATTGAAGATATTTATAATGGAAAGAGTGATTTTTAATATAAAAAAGAGAAAAAAAGATTTAAGAAAAAACTCAAATATAAAGAAAAAATTGAATAAATGGATAACCTACAAGATTGAACTGATTGGCTTTTTTCCTTTAATTTCTCTCCCTCTTCTGCAATACATTGACAGAAAACTCTGATTATTTTTATATTTATCCAAATATCAATAAAGAAATTGTTAAAATACTGCTTAGTGATCACACCCTGAAAGAAAATGAATAATCTCAGAAAAATGCTTGGGGAGGAAAAATCCCATTAATGTGACTCAACACAAGAAGTTCAAGCAGTTCTGAGGAAAATGACGAAGGGAAGAGAAGTGATGCAATCTGACATATTTACAGTCCTGTGGGTGTGTAAAGAGCTAATAGATGAATAGATTAAAAACTCCAGCCATGGTTAACCCGAGAAGCAGGGACTTCTGCAGCCTGACACGTCACTTTCTGTTTCATCAGTAGCAGCATGGCACACCGATAAGCACACACGGCTGCACGGTTGCAGCATCAGATGCATCAGTCAGACATTTACTGAACGTCTGCGAGGATCGGCTAAGCTCTGACTCAGCTGGCATCTGATAATCGTGTGATATCTGTCCTGAATGGAGAGACGTCCAGACCAGACGGCTTCAGATAAAACTCTACAGCTGACAAAGTGACCAGAGGTCGTGCACTTTGTATCTTCCTGCCACGCAGGAAAGTCTGAACATTGATTGAGTAGATATATTTAGAGTTAAAGATGCACCAGATTGGAATTACAGCTAATAATCAAATATATACTGCTAATTCAGCTCAGGATCAGCTGTGTGAACAGCTTTAAAGTGGGTTTGATATACTGTCACTGGTGCATTCTGCCTAATGACCAGCAGGGGGGGACGACACACTGCAGGACTGATGGGAAATTCTTTTTCTATTAACTATTATAAATAAGTTAACCATCTTATTTGTGCATCTTGGTTTCATTTGTAACCAAACAGAAGCAGCAGTGTGTGTGTAGGGTGGAGATGTGCTGCGACTGACAAGCAGCGACCAGACGAATGAGCATCAACGCTTCATTCACGTCTTTAATTTTATAATCAAATGAATTTTTTCCATCAAAAACAATATCGACCCAGGTTATTATGAGCCGGGACTTATTGATCAAGATTGTGCAGAAACATATATTAGAACCGTCTTTTGCTAAACTTGGCCAATATCTGAATGTAAGACAATATAAAAAGATAAATGAGGAACGAAGCAGCTTCACAGCCAGTAACGTAAGATAAGTCTGCTTTGTGCTGTGGACCAATTGAAGCTTCAACACTTAAACTGGTCTGAGCAAAAAATGATGCCGAATCCATCTGTGCTTGACATGTTATGAAATGTTAGCTCTCATTTAAATGCAGAGGAGAAAATGTTAATATTGCTTTAGATAAAGAGCTAATCATTGAAGCATAGGAGGATAAGCCGACGGAGAGGAGCTGATGGTCTTTAAAAACATGTTATCACTGACTGCTTGATTCTGTGCAACAGGGCTGATTTTTCCACTCAGATGGCTTAAATATGATTATCTGTGAGGCCACTCTGACCCTCCAACACTACAAACATCCATCAACAGTGAATTAGAGACAAAACACGACAGTAATTCTCTCCATATGCAGAACATCTGAGCCACACACACTATTAAAAACGGCTTCTTAAACAGCAGCTCCGCCTTATTCAAGCTGCTTCTCATGATAAAAAACGAGCCGTTCAATGGTCATCCCTCATTTCAACACCAAAAGTAGTCAGACAAGTTCAGACAGAGTGATGGAGCAGATGAATCATGCAGCTGGATTAAAAAACTATCCCATGTAATGAGGTGGAGGAAGATCAGTGTTGGACTCATTAAAGCTAAAGAACAGCCAGACTTAAAAGTAACTGGCCTAAAACCACAACAATGCAAATACACCAGCAATGGTAATACTGGACCAGCCAGATCTGGTTCTCAGGCGCGGCAGCACCACTAATTAAATACTCAGGCTACATTTTTCCAAAGTTTGCGGTTCTGTTTGGTCTGAAAAGCCTGAAAATCTGTAATATGTTCATCCTGATTCCCTTTAGTCCGGATGTCAGATAATAACAAAACTCACAGGCTGAAACTGCCCCACGGTTTCACCGCAAAACTGCATCGCTGATCCACAAGAACAATGTTTATGACACTTTTTAAAAGCTCAATCTTGTCTTAAAAGTTATGTGATGTTCATTACAGATGGTATTTTAAAGTTAAGCTAAAATCTGGCAGAAGGTTTATTGTTTATTTATCGTCTGTACACGGATCGCAATAAACAACTCAGCGGGAAGATGAAGGGAGGTGGAACTGCAGTGCTGGTTAACCAGAGTTGGTGTCATCCTAGACGTGTCACTGTTAATGAGACGATCTGCTACCGTCCTGCATCGGACCTGAAAAAACTTCTCACTGAGTATCATTCCTTCCAGCAGCCTGAAGAACCAGAGCACTACCATACTGAATTTCCCTCCGGGATCAATAAAAGTATTTTTTTATTTCATTTTCATTGGAGGTGAAGATGTCCATTCTCTCAGGGAAAAAATGCAATCAATGGGGATTAATTATGAACATGCTTGTGCGCAGCAGATTCAGGTTTAAAGGGACTATACCCGATTTCACGTCCGGCTAGCTTAGTTAGCGACAGCGGCTTTTTTTTTTTTTTTTAGCTTTTGTGTGACGCTTTTTCTTGGCTAAGGGGTTTAACTTTGATAATTTGACTCCGGATCACTAGGGGAACGCTATTACTGGCTGATCGGAGTCTGGACGTTCCAAAAAATTAACCCGGCAGAGAAAGAGCGTCCCGCCAATGCTAAAAAACTAGCCGCTTTCCCTAACTAAAATGCCCTGGACTCGTACATATCGATGAGTCATTAATTGTAATGAAATTACCACTTTTACCACATACTATACCACGTAGAAAACCATTTTTCTTAGAAAGATT
>JAVQJG010154675.1:0-19972 GCA_036024015.1 Craterocephalus amniculus
CAAATTATGAAAGGTAAACCCCTTAGCCAAGAAAAAGCGTCACACAAAAGCTAAAAAAAAAAATAGCCGCTATCGCTAACTAAGCTAGCCGGACGTGAAATCGGGTATAGTCCCTTTAACAACCACATTGGTTTTGGCCCTCTTCCTTTGACTCTAAACTGTTCCACGGGTGCCTGAATTCAAGTAAAACACAGTATGTTGTGTCTTTTGAAAACAACACCAGGTTCTGACAACCTCGCACGCTTTGGTGCTCTGGAGAGTCTGGTGAATGACATGGCAGATGACACGTGGGACAACAAACCGATGATCAGGAACAGTACCATTCACTTCGTTGATGATGATGATGAGGAAGATGACGACAAGGTGAGGGCAGCATATCACACGTGGCTATAAAAAGGAATGATGAAGCATGTGTTAATGTAGGAGACTATACTATTCGGTATTGGCCAGTTGATCTAAACCAGTCCTCTAAACAAACACAAGCTGAGTCTCTGGATGTGAGAATATCCAAATACACATTTTGATTCAGATATAATTCCTTTAAAAAGCTTGTGACAGATTTCAGACCGGAGTTGTGGCAGACTGAGATCAGCGGACTTCACAGCCTAAACCTGGAACTAAATTAGACCCGTCTACTAGTTAAACACTGTAAATAGAACTATGCAGAACTGAAAAATTGAGGGCCTAATGAAAGTAGACTCTGGGACACAGACCCCATTGCTTCAGATTTCACAACTGATTCCAATTAAAAACCTATTTGCAAATGTCAAAGTCACTTAGGTCCTAGTGTAACATTAGTGGTTTTCCTCCCTGTGGCTGGTTTTGACACAAATGGTTCATTTTCAGTCCAAAGAATGTGTAAAAATACTTACAAGATTTCTGTTATTTCCCACTTTATGTTTAATGCAATCATTTAAGAGTAGCTCCTGTTCTATCATATCATAGATGACAAACAATGCTACTATGCAACCAGCTGAGTTGTAAATTAGTGGCATTCAAAGGAATTTTTCTTTTTCACCTTAAGTGCCAAAATAATACTTGCTCATTTATATCCATGGCTGCTAACAGTCTGTTCTTTCTTTTGCTAGCTTTATGAGGTATAAGCATCCCAAAGGGTTCTCTCCTAACCATCACACCCTTTACTTAACCTGAATCTATTTTGAACCTAAACCTGAAACCTGAAACCAAGCTCTAAGCCTAAAATCTGTCCTTTCCACATGTGAAGGTCAAACACATCAGACAGTACAAATATGGGCTCCTGCGAATTTACAGTAGTAGAGGTTCCAGCACACAGAGCTTGGAACTGAGCTGTTACAGGGTGATCTCAGTCATCATGTGAAACCATGCTGGAACTTCTTGTAAACCTGTAAAGCCTTGAAGAGTAAAGTTAATTATTTTTTTTAAAACTAATCCGCTGTGGTGTAATCTCTTTATTGTCCACGCAGTGATCTTTTTAAAGCTGACCCTTTAAGGCAAATGTAAACAGTTAGTTGAGTAGCAGCATACATTAACCACTTAGTGTTTGCCATTTTCTGTTTGGTCCATACAGGGAACACTACTCCGGCGGGCCACGCCTTATCCAGGACAGCTGAAAAACATGAAGAAAGTAGCCGAGAGCATCTGCAACGACATGAACGCAGCCAAAGGCCTGGACTCCAACAAAAACGAGGTCAATAACGCTGCAGATAGAGTGACTACGTCTGTGTGACCTTTACCTCAGAAATGTGTTTTACCTTCTGTGTCTTGCCATGTTGTCCCGCACAAACCCACGGCCCTCTGTTTTTATCCTCTTTTTTTTTTTTCTTCTTTTACACACAAACCCCGGTGTGGCCTACTCCTCTGATTAAACCTGGGACACCTGCAACCTCACTTCCTGTTCAGTCCTGTGTAAAACCTGCTCAGAGTACCTGGGCCGCTGTGCCTACTGTTTTTTAAATGTCAGCAACGATCTACACAGAGATGCTCCTTTTTTTATTATTATTATTAAAAAAAAAAGAAATATTCTAAAGATGTATTACTTTTTTTAAATGCCTCTTTTTAAAAATATAAATTAGATAGTTGCACTATAAACTTTCAGAAATGTATTATATATTTGTTCTATATCTTTTTTTTTTAACACTGGGTGGATTCTTTTTACATTTTGGGTAAACAAAAGCAGGAGTTTTTGGACCTACTGATTAAAGATTATTGTAAATCTCTTGTGAATATTGATACTTTTATATTTTTTGGCAGCTCAGATGTAAATAAAAATGTATAGCAAGTTTCTTAATCTGTTTCAGATTATTAACCTTTTTTTTTTCCTTTTTCAAACTTGGTACATCTTTTTTTGTTCTTAATCAAAGCAATGAACAAAACTGCCACTAATGTCTTATCAAGTTCATGATGTTTGGTTGAGTGGATGACATTGGATCATCTGTAAGCCGTTTACGGACCCATTACGGATAATAAGTAGATTTAATAAATTAGTCAAATCTTTGTTTAAGTACTGCACATCAAAGTTTAATGACCCATCAGTAATGTAATAATGGAGAAGTGACAATGCTATCTTATTTATATGAGCTGTGCTTCAATGCTTTACATTGTTCTTTTAATAGATGTCAAACAGCTCTCCTGTTTTAAAGCTTGCTTCCCTTTAACAAAGAGTACTGTGTAGAATAATCATTTTAGCTTTGGGGAGATGGAGGTTCATACCACACGGACAACATCCTCTTAAAAATTCGGTTTCTCTTAAATGCACTTCTCAGTGTTGCAAAAATCTTATTCTTTTCTATTGTACATGATAAGATGTATTATTTTGTTTTTAAACTGATTGCAAATAGTGGACCAGGGAATTTGGTTCAAGTGTTGGTTTTTGTTTTATTATTTTTCGATCAAACTGCACAAACCAGAAATCTCAGAGTGGCTATGGGCCTTGAGATTTTGGTGACTTTTTAACCACTGATCAATAAAAAAGTGCAACACTAAGTGACGCGTGCAATTCCTTTATAATATCAAAAGGCAGCCTATTTAAGGTATTTCTTTTATTCTTTCTGGCCTGAGATCATGTGAGCTGAGTTGAAATTAACCCACTCATTGTCTTAAAAAATGAAAGGCAGATTTGGTTTCTTATCTTCCATACCAGCTCAAACGACAGCTGGCCAATTTTTAGGTAATAAAACAAACCTTGTCATTACTTGTTCTGTGTCCAATAATGCTGTATGTTTCTCTGTGTTATGGTCTACCAGCAAGTTATGCATCCACCCTGCACGTCCCGCATGTACTGATGATAGCATGGTCATTTGTTCCCAACACACGCAATACTATAGATCCATTAGCTATAGCATCAAAGGCTGAAACACTGACTGTCATTTGAAAAGGAGCACACTGTCTTTGATGATTAATTCAATCAATTTCAGGGATTAATCTTCAACTTAAAAATACTGATTGAACTGCTAAACATCAAATATCAAATCATCAATTTGAAAAACCTGGTATTGGTCCTGATCTATTTTTTGCAGAGTAAGCGAGGATGTCATCATTCTATACTCTCTTTGACTCTCATTCAGTCACTCATTAATTGGATTAAGACATTTTTTGACAGAGCGATAGCAAATGAATTTTTCAAAGAAAAATCTTTACTTGTATCTGTTGATAAATGGTAAAAAAAAAACTTTCAATAACAGCTGACACACAAAAAAGCATGGTTTATGTAAGCTGGAGCAGTGTTTCATTAGTTTTCTTCATGTCCCACCTTGACACCTGACCAGCATACCCACATGATCCATCGCTGCCACTCGTTATTTCCTTCACTGAAATGAAATTTTCAGCAACAGGTGGTGCCTTCTGATCATCTCCAGGAGTGTAGAAATCCTCATAATAACACGTCCCTCAGGAGCAGCTGCCAAAACTGGGCCATTCCAGGCTTCAGCTGGGTGGATCCCAAAGAGCGTCCGCAAACATTTCCTGCCATCAACAGTGCGTGTGGTCGTTGCTCCGGCATAGAGAAGGGCACGGAGGAAATTGAACCACCTGAGGTCTGTGCTTCAGTTCCTATTCTGCTTAGCCAGAGCACACTGCTTACTTTGAATGCTTTTGATATGGGGAGTTATGTTTGGTAATGCTTTACTGCTGACTTCTACGTATTGTAGACGTGTCATTGAGTGAGCTGTACTAAGAAACTGTCTGGAAAAACTGTCACTGTTTGACAAGCTGTCATTTTATTTATATTTTTGCCTATAAGAGCTGGGTTTTACAGATATATCTTGCAGGCAGTCAAAGAATAAAATCATTTTTTTGTCACCAGAGTGGTGCAGGCCAGCTGTCAGAGAGTGAAATCCCACCAAGTCGATTTCACCATCAAAGAGGTGAAACCCTAGAAGGCAGGAGATTTCCACATCCCAAAGCTCCTAATGAGAAATCGGATCTCCATGGAGACCCTGTGTGCAATACCAAGATCCCATCAGTCACAGGGTATCTTACGTCTTCTGTCATGCCCGAGAAGACCTTTCCTCAGGAATCACTCGTTTCTCAAGTGCCATTAAAAGTAAATTCATTTGGTATATTTTTTTGAATTTCAAATAATCTGCAGCATATCCTAGACTTGTTTCAATCTCCTTTATTAAACTGTGCAGTGCCATCAGGCCAAAACTGCATCTAAAAAACCATTTCAGCTTTTTACATGATAAAATAAAAATTTCTCTTAGTTGCAGATCAAAGTATCTGGCCAGAGAGGTAGTCTGGGAATCAGCATTGCTGGTGGAAAGGGTTCTATGCCTTACAAAGACTACGATGAGGTGAGTGCTGGAGCCCAGGAGTCAGTATTACTCAATCTCTTGCAACATAGCCCGTCCCTCATTCAAGCATCCATGTTTGGCTCTTTGAACGATCATGTGAAGCAGCAGCCTTAAGCATCTCATGCTTAAATGGGTTATACCCAAGCCCACATACAGCTTGGAAAAAAAATAAGCAAACTGGAAAAGTTTTTGGTACACTGTTGTTATTACAACCCATGTTGTTTGTTTCCTTTCAGGGTATTTTTATTTCCCGAGTAGCTAAAGGGGGGGCATCAGAAAAGGCTGGAGTCCATGTTGGAGATAGATTGCTGGAGGTAAGGGAGAGGTTTCATATTTTCTGAATTTATGAATCACTTTGCAAATGTACAAACACAAGAATTCCCAGATGTTGCTTCTCCTTTCACCAGTGGGGGGCATTATAAGACCAACACTCAGCCCACCCCCCCCCCCCCCCCCCTCCTCCTCCACCACCCTTGTGACAAGTACAGCACAGACGATAAGATAAATCCTAGACATGTTTTTTTTTGTAGTGAACAACCCTTGCTGTGCGTGCGCCTTAATTTCCATGTCTAACACATGCTGTTGCTTTCACCCTTTGCCCTAAATGCATGACCTGACCTCTGCCCCTTCAGGTCAACGGGCTTAACATGCAGGGGGCGACCCACCACGAGGCGGTCAGCGCCCTCAGGAATGCCGGGAGCTGCATCAGAATGAAAGTGATAAGAGAAAGGGTGCCACCTCGTGAGGTGTGTGACCCGGACGTGCCTCGGGATCCTCCAGACTCAACGGAGCGACAGCTGCCCAGACAGGACGGCAGATGCTTGAGAAGCAAACAGTCCCAGCTGGAAAGTGTGGAAGACTGTTTGTCCAAGAAGATTGAGGCGGTTGTCTGCAACGGCAACAGCTTTGTGGGTGATTTACTGTGACGACATGTGTGAACATTTTTAGAACATGTTCAGATACTTCAGATACTCAAGAAAAAAACTCAATAACTTTATATCAGTATTTGCTTCTTAATCAGTTTTTAACCTTTATTTTCTTTTAGTCTGATTTGGAGAAAGATCTGCAGAGGGCCATGTTGGAGCTGGAAGCAGAGATTTTAAAGAAGGGCTCATTACAAAGAGAGAAACACACAATGGCGGTAAGTATTTTTTTGTACTTTAATTGTTTATTAAAACTTTCAGTCACTTAATTTTAGTCCCTTGGTTTCAAATGACCATCATCTTTGCCTTTTCTGAAGTAACACCACAAACCACCTTCAAATCCCAGCTAAAATATTGCCTGTTTTTCTATTCTTTTTATCACATAATCAACTTTTTAAAAACATTTTTGTGTTGTTTACTTGTGTTTCCATTGTTATTGACTGATCTAATTTTCATCCACATTTGTATTATTTGGTTCTCATGTTCTGTTATCTTGTAGCATCTCTGAGTTAATAATAATAATAATAATAACAAAGTCAAATAATAACTCTTATTTCCTGTCCAATCATGTTTACCGTCTCTGCCGATCATTCCAGATACCCCGGATCATCCTCACTCACCCCTCTACCTCAGATGAAGATGTGGAGCTCTTGACACAAATCCCCAGCAGAGAGCTGCTCCGCGACTTAGACGATCCAGGAAATTTGGTGCACACTGACTGCTGCGACAGTGCTTTTTACCCACCTTGACCTCAGCTTGGAGGATTTATGAAGGACAGAGACTGCTAGAAGTATCCCACAGCAGCGTTTGAAACTGAAACATTTTCAGAGACATAACTATGCAGGGTTTATGCCAACAAATGCTCAGAATGTGTTTTTTTTTTACTGTTATTGTGAAAATTCTTTTGTCTGTAAAATATAATTGCTGCTAATAGTTTCTTTTTGTAAAGTAATTTGCAAGGAGAAAGGATTTAAAAGCTTTGTCCAGTAACAGTAGGAAACCCAATTTGGCTTTCAAACTTCATTGAACAAAGACTAAAAGTTGTCCAATGGCTCTAATATCCAATGAAACACCTCATTATTGTTAATTTCACAGTGGCTATAACTGGCTACCTCTGTTTCACTCCACTGTGTGCATGCTATGAATGGCTGGTTTACAAGTGTCTCCTAGTGTGCGACTTTTAAACCTTTTATAGTCTGTACCGAGATAAAATGCCACATGGCTGAACAGATTGCACAGCAGGAAGTCTGGATCCTGCTGAGCACTGGGACAGGTTCAACACGGCTTTGCATTTAAGGATCATAAGAAAAAGAACAGAAAGTTTTCTTTTTTAAACAGACAAACAAAACTGCAGGAGGGATTTTTCGTTTAGCCTTTGAACCCTTGAATGTAGAAACTGTATAAGTTTGGTATTTTCTGTGTGATGTGACCGCTTGGTTCTTCAGTGATTATTTTTCTCAGTAAAGAAAAAAATGTATTGTTCTGTTTTCTATGAGTGACAACAGAGAGATGACGCCACAGGGATGTTTGTGTTTGCTGTGAAAACAATAAAACCAATGACCAGCATATTGTTACTATCCGAGAGGCACTGAAGGATTTTTGTTACCATGCTGACTCTACATAGGTTTACAGTTGATAACATGAAAAAATGACACAACTGCTTGTTTTATTTGAAGTCTTATATTGCAATAATGGGGGTGATAATGAAAAAAGAGCAATAAAGACATTTGTTTTATTTAAGATAGCAATATTTGAAAAGAGCAATAAAGAGTGTAAAATTCAATTCAATCCAATCAAATGCCAGCCTGATGAAGTGAGACATTCTTCAGAGACCTTCTCAGTTCTTTACATGAAGACTTGAAGAGGAGGAACTTAAATGTGGACAGAGGGAAGATATGTAGCACCACACGTGGGTTGCAACTTTTATAAGTAAAACTGAAGCAGATAATGACCATGTATTTTAATTACTTTATTCCTAATCCAGTTTTGTATGTACTGGTGTTTGCAATAACTTGGCTACTGACAGAGCGTGATCATGGCAAATAATGTATATAGATATTTTCTTTGCCTTTAAATGTATCCAAATAAAAATGAATGTAAAATTAGACAGAAAAAAAGACAGGGAGAAAGAAAGAAAGAAACGGAGAAAGAAAAAAAGAAAGAAAGAAAGAAGGATAAAACATCGCACTTGCAGTGTTTCGTATTGTCCATCAGTTGTGTGTTACGACTGTTTTAAAATTTTAGAAGGCAAGTTTATTTGTATGTTCCATGTACAACACAATTCAAGTTGCTTTACTTTATCAGTATTACCGATAGGTGCAGATAAAACATTAAACACAAACTTTTAGAATAAATTAAATAAAAACAGAAACAAAAAAGTACATAGCTACATTTGTTGGAAAAGTCAGATGAATATATTATAAATGAAACAAACAATAACAACAATAAAAGCCAAACTGTGTTGGGAATTTCAGACTGACCACACTGCCGGATTGCCATAACCTCCACACCAACCCCCTTTTTTAACTGATAACAGTGTAAAAGTGGGCTACTACTAGACTACTAGAGGTATGTTGAGCTATTTTACTGCCTGACAATCTAGATCAGTTTTTGCTTTATAAATCATGATTTAGGCAGATTCTAGTGCTTCTACAACAGCATCATGTGCAAACTGGAAATGTGGGAATGCTTGACAGCTGTCGTATCAAAGGCATGTCTATCACTGTATTATTTCAACCCAGAGGCTAACACTTAAAGCTAGCACAGCAGGAGGGACGCCATTACTCTACTTCCTGCAGGCTGAAGCAGAGCTACTGGGAGTGCTGCTTGTGAGAAAAATGGTTTATTTTTAACCTGATAGTGAAGTTCATGAGTGAGCTATAAAGTTTCTTTTTATCTGCAAGTTGCTCTCAGTGTCAAAGCCCCTGACACGACACGATTTTTTCCCACATATCTCCATAGCAGAAATTAAGTTGTGCTTTCTTATGGGCAAGGAAGACTTGTGGCCACCACAAGTGCTTTTTTGTTTGTTTGTTTGTTTGTCTTTTGTTTTCACACTATGGTAATCAGAGTCAGAGCTTAAATAGGTATACAGTCGTAAATAAATTTAATTTGTACCCTTACATCAAAGAAAAGGCAAAATTCTTAATAGTTATTCAAATAACTGGAAACAGAGAAAAGCAACGATAAATATAAATTTGCAAAATTATAATTTAGTGAAATAAGACATTGTTTTCTAATTCAACTCAGTTATATAAACAAACAAACAATATGGCCCTGGACCAATGAGAGCACTTTGTTGATAAGCCAAAATACCTGCCAACAGGTATAAAGTCTGACAGAGAATTCCAGGAAACACCTGAATGCAGTGATTGCCTCAAACAATTGTTTAACTAAATATTAGTTTATGAATTACGTAAATGTGGCAGGACGGACAGAGGGCCCGGCGGGGAGACCCCACATCCTCCCGGGTGAAGGGTCATGCACGCTTGTTAGTCAGCCAAAAGTATGTCCCTGTGTCCAAGTAGCCAGGGCGCATGATTACTCGGAGACACACGGTGACAGGACCCACACACTGTCACATAAAGTACATCATTTTCTCATAATTTTTGCTTGTCTTTAAAAGATATTTCCATTGAACCACAATTCAAAAACAATGTCATGAGTTCACAAAATCTTTATATATTATTACTTTTGTCAGTTTTTCTCTCTTTGATGGAAAATAATTTTGTTTAAAAGTTTTAAATACATATATATACATATATACACTTTTAAATTAAAACTGTATACATATATATTGAGAGAGGAAGAGAGAGAGAGACAGAGAGAGAGAGAGAGAAAGAGAGAAAGATTTAGAGCAATTTGACTTCAATTCGACGGCAGTTTAGTCAAAAGCAATGTGCTAGTGCTTATTATTCAGTGATAGGGGTTTTCTCTCTCTTGCTCAATCAACAAAAAGCATACAGCAGGTAGTGTGATGCCTCTTTTACCTAAATGGCACTGAATCTGTTTGTGTCTCTAAGCAACTAATTTATATTATTTTCCCAGGTTTTAATGCATGTCTGAAATAATGGAACAACTGATAGTGTTTTTCTGAGATAGTATTATTCTCTTTTAAGGTCTTGTGATGTTTATAAAACCATTTCATGGTACACAGTTTCTCAGTAGGGATCAGAAAATGTTTGTGCCTGTAATAATTTACATCTACATCCAAGAGAAAATGACAACCGGCCTGAAATGATCCTGCACTTTCCCTTTAAACTTTATGATTTATGTTAAATGGGTGTGCAGTATCATTTGCAGAATGAACTTTTAGGGATTTGACATGGCAGTTACTTCACCTTTAACAATTATCGCATGAGGAAGGAAAAGGAGGAGGAGCTCCGGTGATACAGATTATAATGTAGATACAGCGCATTTCTACTTAAAGTAAAGAAAAATGTAAGTGAAAACATTTCGGGTTCATTCATTCTTTTTCTGAACCGCTTAATCCAATTGGATTGGGCTGGAGCCTATCCTAGCTGTTAGCAGGCGAGAGGAGGGGTACACCCTGAACAGGTCGCCAGGTGAACCACTGTCAGATATCAGGCTCTGTAAAAAGTGTTGATTGTGACAAAGTACATGGATAATAGGAAAGGCTGAAAGGAAAGTAAATTATTTGGATCCTTTGTTTTGTCCTCATATTCATACAGTAATAAATTAGAATCTCAATCAACCAATTAGGTTTTTTGTTCAATCATACTATGGCAAAGTATGGCATTTCCAAAACTGGTGGGTGGATGTCTTTCACACATGCATGATGCAGGTTAAACAACATATGACATTAGTTTGTCTTACTCCTGTCTCACTAATGAAAGCCATTTTGATGGTTGTCTTGGCTACATGTAAACTCCATGCTTTACAAAAAACTTTGAAAGTTCCTGCTTAAATTTATAGCTTCGCTTGTTTATTAAGTTATGCTGAAAATAGTCAGGATAGAAATCGGCCAACCAATTTCTACCAACAAACCATTCTTCATTGTCTTCTAGGAATTGGCCCATGCCATGAGAAACAAATAACCTGCTCATTCAGACCACGTAGTCAGCTGACCTCATTCTTTGGGCACATAATGTTGCTGAACCTACACCTGACACACTGCAGCAACCCCAGATTATAGACTGCCCCCACAGAATTGTACAGTAGACATGATGGCTGCATCACTTCAGCTGCCTCTCCTCTTACCCTGATGCTCCATCACTCTGGAACAGAGTGAAGCTGAACTCAACAGATCACATGACCTTCTTCCATTGCTCCAGATTTCAATATTCATGATCCCCTGCAAATTGAAGCCTTTTTCTCCAGTTAGCCTCACTTTTTAGTAGTTCTCTTATGGCTACACAGATGTTCAGTCCCAGTCCTTTGAGTTCTCACTACGTGTGAAAATGCTCTTACTTTCACTATTTCACATCCTTCCACTTTCCTTCACAATTTACATCTGCTTTGATATTTTCTCAACTTTCTTTAGCAGACTATCATATTTTCCACAACCACAGGATGTGTCTCTTAACATGGTTGTTTAATACTCATTGCATTAGTTTGGGTTAAAAACCTTGTTGCCAGCTAAAAAACAATAACCACTGATGCAGTAATTATCCAAAAAGAAGCTCAAACTTGTTTTCTTTGTCAAATCCAGTTGGTGACTACTGTTTTGCCCGTGCAGTGGATATTCTTGAAATAAAAGCATTTTCAATAATAACAGCATGTATCATTTTTCCATTCGATGGTGTTGAGTCATTGAGGTTGACAACGATATCACAAGATAAATGACCATCACAGCAAAAGGCAGCCACTTTCCTTTTTCCAGTGTCCTTGTATCATTTCATTCGACTAGTTCAGATAACTCAGAACTGGTAAAATATGAGTTTATCAGAATTTAAGTAGGTGTTTACTGCAGAGATAGGCTCTGGCATCTGGCTTTTCTGTGGAAATGATGACGATAGATGAGTTGGAGAAACTCAGTTAAGCAGTGATGTACCAGTGTTTTTGCTGAGATCCATCTGGGCTTAGATTCAGGAATAAACAGAGAGCCACAGGTGGTGTGATCTGAAAGGCATACTAGGGTTTGTTTGAACTCAAGGGACTGCTGTTTAAACTGAGAGCAGCACAGATGAGGAGAATCAGCAATCAGGGCTGAAGATGCATACAGAGGTGGGTTGGAAAAAATCATCTCACACCAAGACCATGACAGTCCTGTTATCCAAAATACATCAGTGCTTTCCTGATGTTTATGCCCATTTGGATAATACAGGTATTTTTATGGGGGCAGGATTACTTGTGGAATGGGGTTAAAGGGTTACTCATGTAAACTGAACATTTTACCAAGAAGTGGTCGACATATTTTTTAATACTTTATTTTTGTTTCCAGGAATTATAAACAGAGCAGTAAAAACAAGTTACAGAAATACAAGATTTTCCTGGCATCGTACCGTTTGTCCAAAAAAGAAAATAGACTTATCAAAATAAAACAGACAAAGCAGAAAGCAACAAAAGCACACAAGTAAAAAATAAATAAATAATAATAAAAATAAATAAATAAATAAAAATAAAAAACATGGGGAAAAAAAACAGAGATAGTAAATAAATAAATAGCAAGGGGAGGAGCAGGGGATTATGAACCTGAGTATAAATATTCACAATAATTCCTGATTATTTCAAATTGAGTATGTGTTGACAACTCCCTTTGCTAAGTAAGAATTCCACTTTTCCCAAAGAACATCACATTTATCCTTCTGGAGCCTCAGGCTCAGAGTCATACATTCCATACCTTGTATATGCCTGATTATAGTTATCCATTGGCTAATGGTGGGGGGATCCTTACTAAGCCACTGTCTTGTTATGGCCTTTTTACTTGATACCATAAAAATCTTAAGGAGGTATGTATCATTATTGGGTAGGCTAGGGTCAATATACCCCAAGTAGAGTGAAATACATGTAAAGTCAATACTGAAACCCAGAACGTCTGCAATGATGGTATGGACATCTTCCCAGAAGGACTTAGAAGGGCAATTCCAAAATATGTGTGAATGATCTGCTGGGGAGTGTCCACATCCCCTCCAACATTGAAGTTGAGCTCCAGTTTGTTTACTAATTTGCTTTGGGGATAAAAAAAATCTTACAAAGTTTTTCCATGAGAAGTCTCTCCAGGTCTGTGAAACTGTGGTTGTAATCTGTGTGCTAATTATATTTATCCATTGCTCTGGAGAGATTGCTAATCCCAGCTCCTTTTCCAATTTTGCCTTTATGTAAGTAGCTGACTGGCCCCTGAGATCAATTATATGCCTACATAATTGACCTATAATTTTTCTAGACAATTTTTTATTGTAGGCACTGATAAACATTTGTGTGATACCTGATAGATTTTTTGGGATACGCCCTTTCATGTTTTTATCAAAGTAATGTCTAAGTTGAAGATATCTATAAAACATATTGTACATTCATGGTCGACATATTGAGTTGGTATCTACTTTGAAATATTTAGGATTTCTAATTAATGGCCACTTGTCTAGGAGCAGGTTTGATATGTTGCAGGGAAACTAAGACTTTATCAGGATGTACTTTAGATACGATGTTTTTCAGTCTTCATTACAACCATTTTCCATAAGCAATTTTGTAAGTAAGGCGGCTAGCAGCCCAGCTAATGATAGTGATACTACCCCCGCGTTTAACTTCGCCCTAAAAACGTGCTTTTTTTCCACACTGAAGTGCTCTGATAGTCTCAACGAGTGTCAGACAATGTACTAATGAGGAGAAATGAGTGAATCTGTATTACCAGATTTCGATAATCTTGCAGGGTTATTAAAATTGTGCGATAACTCGCATCAAAACACTGGTGGGAGATTCCACTACCTGACACCAAAACATAGCAACATAGCATAAGCAGCAGCTTATTGATGCACATTACTGGGCTGCCAACCCCATCAAGATGGATAATCCCTTTCACATAAATTAATTAGTTATACAAAATCATAAAGTACATTAAAGTCAATTACTCTACAGTATCTGCTTGTGTCTGCTTATCTATAATGTCTGTAAGCTGCCAGTTTCATAACAACCGGAAGATAAAATGGATCATTTATAACTAGAAACACTCAGCCATATACCCCCAGCAGGGCCCGATCCATCAATCATGACACCGATTGAAACTGTTTCATTTTGCAGCAGTGTCTGTGGCCAGTTGGAAAGTACAGGTTCAGCTCCCCCTAGTGGCCATAAGTTACACTCTACCTCTTTAATCAATAAAAGTTTTTTGTGGAGCAGCTTAAACCAGACTGAAGTGAACATTTGGCATCAGACAATTATATGAGTACAACATAAATCATATGATGGTGGCTATTTTTAGACTATAATCTAAGACTTTTTGCAGAAGTACTGTCATGCTTCACATTCTTACATTTCAGGCACTTAGGGCTTTTTTTTACTTTATCACCTCCGGATGAATGCAAAATTACAGCCTTCCTACAAACATGTAGCAGCAGAGGAAACAGAAAGAAGGCGGCAGTGTTGACTATGCTTTGTCTCACTGTAATTTTCTCTGCGTGGCACAGACGGGGGGTGAGAGGCAGCGAGGTGAAAACAGACAAGAACAGCTGTGACAGGAATGAAGAATGTAGTGTACGTAAAGGATTAGCAGCCACTCCAGAGGTCTGCTTTCACCCACTGATAAGGGAACGGAAAAGTCGATCCAGTGACAAACGAGTAATAGAATTTCTTTCAAGTTGGAAGATAGGCTAACTCATTTCTGGAAACACACACATCTGTCACATTAAACCTCTGCCCGCTTGATATTCAGATTATCTGGAAACTAAAGAAACATCTAATAATATTTGTATCTATCTAGAAATAAAGCTCTATCCAAAATAACTGAAAATTGAAAACTTATTTATGTCTGTTTCCAAATTTCCCATTTTACTTTGTGATGCTTGGCTGCCACAAATGCCAACACACAAACGTGTCATTAATTTTTTTTCCACCTTAAATGGTTCCTTGTTCAAAATCAGAAGACTACAATTTCTGTAATAAGGTAATTATCAACCATGCATTACTGTGAGATAAAGCCCTTTTTTTCCATTGCTCATTTTCTTATGCATTTCTTATGTTTGCTGGTACTTCAGTGATGCAAGGCGTTGGTTGTATTTTTTGTTTGACAGCCTGTCTGTCATAGGGTGATTGAAAATAATACTTAAAAGGTTAACCCATACAAATATAGAAAAAAAACCCCATCTTGAATAAGACAGTGAAGAAATTGGTGAAAACGTTGCATGGAATTAGAGCAAACTTATTTCAGAGGTGCGGCTTGAGGTCCTTGATGTGAGAATTGTTCCTGGTTCCCAGCATGCAGACTGCTGTCTGTAAGCTATTTGTGGCTATTAGGCATCTATAAAAGGGGATCGGCTGGTCCATGCACACCGAGCAGCTGTAATGCCAATTAAACTTCATGAGTGTGGCTGAAAAGTGAGGCTCTTCCTTCAAAATCAGCATGGATCTGTGCTTAGATTATATCTAAACTTTTGCTTATGAATCCTGGACTGCCAAATGGAAATGAATAAGAAGCAGAGATGGAGAATTTTAATAAAAGTGTAAGAAAGGTAAGAAGATTTGAAAATATATTTTCTATTGGAAGCCTGCTAACAATCCTTTTAGGTATATAACATGTAGAGGAATGATATAACCTAAAGTAAATGCTTTGGCTCTAAATAGACTTTTGCAAATGGGCTGGTTTTAAGTTCTGGTTTTATATGAATATTTTAGCTTAAACTTAAATCCAGCCAGAAAAATGAACCCGGGAAAGTAGTTTCAATTCACCTGCACTGTTGTTTATAATCATTTCCTCACAGTCTCCCCTACCAACTACTGTCCCCTCCAGGAAAACACATAAACACAAATAGATCATGGTCAGACACTGCAACTTGATACTCTAAGTGTTACGCTGCTAGTTACCATCACACCAGGGTAAATAACAAAACTGTTTTCAAATATACCAGCTGATTTCATATGTACATATGTATACTTATGTTTAGTTTATTCATTTGTAATTTGTCTTGCAACCTCAATAGCAGTTTTTTGTCCTTAGAGAGCCAAATGTCGTTAGAGCAGCTGGTAGTGGTCTATATTTGAATGCACTATCTACTCTGAAAGGAGAGGTTTTGTGTGCGTCTGTAATTAAACTCTTCACTTGGTGATACACCCTTTATGCAGTGGAGTATAACTACACTAAAATACATTTTAACATCACAGAGCTCAGCAATCTCAGACTCACAGCTTGAATTATAGAAATGAAGTGTGGACCGGTGATAATGTGTGAATAACTGGTGTGAAACATTTGGAAATAAATATATAATGTGATAAGAAATAAGGGATAAGGCAGATTTCACATAAAGTAACACCTGTTAAATCCACTAAGTAGTAAAGTTTATATTTTCCACTCTAAAGTACATTTATGACCTTCTTTTACGTTACTGTTTATGTTAGTCTGTCTAAAGACCGTGAAACAGGGTGGCCTCCTTCAGGAGGTGATTTAGTGCGGCTTGTTTTTGGACTTTGAGATGGCTCTGACATGGAATAAGTGGGAGTGGATGTGAGGTGATGCGTTACACAGTAAACTGGCACCTAGTAATGTGAACTATGAGGACGGCATGGTCCCGGCAACACTTGAAGCGATTAAAAATTGAAGAGGGCTCCAGCGGACGAGTCGGAAATGTTTGTTTTAATCTTTGATGGTGTAAACTTATTCTGCTATGACTACAGAGGATGAGCAAACGAGATGGTTTTGTATGACATGAAGATACAAACAAGTTTATAAGATGGCACATGGCTATTTTTGCTGAGGAGTCTGTTGGGTTTCTTTATTTAGAACAGATACACTGGATATAACTGCAACTAATCACAACTCCGGGAAGTCTGGGCTGTCATATCAAACATAAATAGAGTATAGAAAAATGGTAAAAGAAGTTATTTTATATAAGGTAAATATAATTATTACACTAATCATAAATATTTCATTAGCATAAAATTCCTGAATTTAAAATGGTAAATAAGAAGAATCATATGCAGCCCATGTTAAAACTTTATAATAGATGACATTCTAATCTGGTAGTAAAATCATTTTACATAAGATCTATTATTTCTTGAATATGTAGTTATCTCATCACATGAATGACATTTTCATTAACCCTTTCATGCATAGTGTCCAATATGGTGAACACCTATTTGACAGCTATTTTCAAGTACATTCATTGGTGCGGATGGGAAATGTGTAATACGTTTTCATGAGTCATGCAATACACTGACATTTGGTAGAATAAATACTTATTAATGTACAAACATATATTGAAATAACTACACTTTCTTTGTGGTAAACAGGAAAACAATGCAGCCATATTTTTTATAGAATTTCCACATTATAGAAGTATGAAAAGCACATTTCATTCATAATTGTGAATAAAATATTAAAATACATTAGATAAATAAAAAGTAAAATATGATTACCAAACAAAAAACGCATTGTATGTGTTTATGGAAGTTGATTACTGTATGCAAAAAACATGTGGCACTGTTTCTCAATATTTCATGCTTCATAGGAAAGAAGAACACAGAACAAAAACGACATGTAGAAATCACCATTTTTGTGACCATTTTTACAATCATAAATGATAAAAGGAGGAAAAAAATAAGGCTAAATCTGCCACAGATGAGAAAATGTCTCTCCTCAGTTACAGAGCACATGAATGCAACTTTAGATTTGCTTGAAGTTTTTAGAAATATCCTACTTTTCTATTTATATAGCTTTGAATTCACTTTCTTCTTATCTTCTCCTATTAATACAAAAAGCTGTTTCTGCATGAAATGAAATATACATTAGTTCAATGTTTGTCTACAATTAAACCAGACCTTTGCAAATTCACTGAATGTGGCAACATCATTGTGTCATTAATTTTGAAATAGCACTACAAGTATCTTCCACAATAACCTACACGCTAATAAACCGATTAGAGGAGGAATTTTCATCGCCCTCGGTCTCCAGTTTGCACTTCATAGATGACCTGATAACATTGGTAGAGACGAGGTGTGATTAACCCAGAGAAGCTCTGATGAGTCTGTGATTGCTGTTGAAGGGAAAGCCATTTTCACTCACCACGGCTAATGGCATTGAACCTTATTTTCCAGGAAACTGTGTTGCCACCGTAAAAAAATAAGAAAGCTTTTACGCCTATTTAAAGTATTTTTCCAGACTTCACAGTGCGCAGTCCTTTAAGAGAGATGTTACTGTCTTTCCTACATAGAGGTGGATATTTCCCTTTTACAATTTGAAGCTTCACCTCTTTACAAATCATGGCCAGCCAGGGCGAGGTATAAACGATGATGTGTCACGTTTGAAGCGCAGAACACATCGACAATGGAAATGTTGTCTTATCAAGTCAAGGTTTACATTTAAATTGTTACAAGGGTTTTTGGATTTAACATGTTTTACAGGTTCTGTGAAAAACTTTTACATTTTGCTAAAAGCTTTACTTTAAAATGACATAGCATACACCAGAAGCTTAGCATAGCTCCCATGAGTCTTTTGCAATGCTTTAGAAATATTCAATTTTTAGTGGTAAAGATAAAAGTAAAAATCTACAAAAACAACCCCAGAGTGTGTTGATCTATATGCAGTAGCTATCATACATGCATTGAGAAGGTAAAACAACTCTCTCTCTCTCCCTTTCTCTCTCTGTTTCTCTCTCTCTGTCTCTCACACACAACAACATAAAACAAAAAAGCATAATCTATGATCATGCATGGACAATTGGCTAATAAGAATTTAGCATCATGACATACATTGTCTTTGTTGCTCAATATCAGAACATGGGTATCGCGTCTTTGCCCGTTTCATACAACGCCCCGGTCCGTTATCTTAGCTCAGCAGGAGCACAGGAAACAGGGACTCCACTGCTGTGTCTGCGATAATAACATTTACCTATCAGTTTATTTGTAATCAATTTTATATTTGTTTCAAGGAGAGGTTAAAATACAATGTAAAATATCTATCTTAAATCAAAAGAATGACTATAAGTTTTTAGAAATATGCAGATTAGTTCTTCTGCAAAGTCTAAATGAAATAAATACCATTTTGATGTCTGTAAAGTGAATGTGATGCTAAAGAAAGCAGATGATTAAATCTTTGCATATAGAACAGAGATAGCCGTACAGCCTGGCTGATTTGTTTGTGTGGCAACAAGACGCAAATTTTCTTGTGAACTTCAGAGGCTGCTTTTTTCAACCATATTCATAACGACAGGATTTCACATTTCCATGTTTAAGCTGGAAAGGTTTTTAATCTGTCTTGGCAGAGAAGTGAATTCTCCATAGACCTTTTAATATATTGATAAAACATGGATATTTGTAAATATTTTTAGGTATTTATGGTCTGTAAATTGGATGAAGGGTTTTTTGCCCAGAAAAATATTTCTTATGTACAGGTCAAAGAACGAATTTAAGAAGATTTGTAAGAAGATATTGATAAGTGATATATTTGTTCTCATATAAAGTTCCCCCACAAAAACAAAATCATTCAATGCCCGTTGCAACCTAACACAGACTTCTTGCAATCAACTTGTAGTAACAAGTTTTGCCAGAGAAAGGAGCACCATTGCAAGAGCAAATGTAATTCACACCTCTAAGGGCTCATTTATCCTCACTTTGCGTATTAAATATGCAATATATAAATAAATTTGTCCATTTCAAATGTTGACAAACAAATATATCCACACATTCACCATTTGTGTGCAATGTTTGCATGATAGGTAGACAATGCATCCACTAGAAGGCAGTGCAGAGTTCAGAGTTCACATTTATGTTCCAAGGTAAATTTCAAACAATATCAAAGTGCTGTTGGAAAGGCCACTTTTTTTTCCAGGAAAATATCCATTGCGATTACCAACAAGTAACAGGAAGAAGTGAAAATGAGTTTGTCAGCCAGCTTGGATGAGATGGTACTGCCCTATTTCAGTGGACAAGATGGTTGCACATGCACAGGCCACGCAAATATGGATGGTGCAGACAATACAGATCGGGCAGTGACAGATGGTTCTCTTTGCCATTACAGTTTTTCTCCATTGGTTTGGCTCATTTCTTGAAACTGAGATTACATTCTCAAAACTCTTAACTCATTTGGCTAAACAGTCTTACAGTTCAGCATAACATTGTGTCTGACCTGCAAAAGCTCATCTTTCCACCAAAACGTTTCACTCCTGCTTCAGA
>JAVQJG010154680.1:0-22837 GCA_036024015.1 Craterocephalus amniculus
GGCTTGAAAGGACCCCGGAATAAAAACAACAACAGAAGTACAGGCTGAATCCAGCTCACGGAGGGATCCGACTAGCATTTGCTAACAACACATTGGTAAAATGAAGGCGTTTGGTGGCCTTAAAGCCTTATTTAGAGGCCGAGCGTCTCTTGTCCCGACCGCTCCCATTATATGGATGTATGCCGCTGGCGTGTGGATATAAAATATTTTCTGATGGAGTTCGAGTTGCACTACAACTGTCTGGGTGAGTAAATGATCGAATAGCATGCTACAACATAGGTACAGGTTGAAAAATACCGAACTTCCCCTTTAAGTGTGGACTGTATGGGAAGTAATGATTGGAAAAAGCCAGTTTTCTGAGGGTAATAGCTCGAAGAACTGCAAACTGAACTATGAAGATCATTTTTGGAACGGTTATCTTTGTTAAAAAAATTTGAAATATGAACTGAACTAGTTCATTTCAAAATGAGTGAACTGAATTTTGAACTAGTTCATATAGAAAATAAACTTTCCCAACACTGTCGTTCAACATCATTGTAGCCGAACTGAGGCAAAACGAAAACCTCCCCACATCTCCGTCTGCATGATAAATATCAAGAAAGTGTTTCAGAGTGTTAATCAGCATGAAAGTGAATAGAAAATGAAGGCACATCATTCTGAGGGTGAAGTATTCCTATAAGTACCGATATACAATTAATATTTTGGTATTCTTAAGATTTTAGGGAAATTTTGTACTGGTGCTACCAACTTTTTGTTTTGTGCTATAAACCTCCAATCTTTGTAGCACCAGTGCTAAAAGCTAAGAAAGTTAACGTACAGCCCTGAAGGAAATTAAAGTAATATGTTTTTATAAACTCTGCCTTCTCAAAGTTGTAAATACACTTAAATCTTTCTAATATTTAATATCTAATATTTTCAAAAACGTTAGCTATCACACATTTTGAACTGTAGAGGTTGTCTTAACTTTTTGTGTTGTGCATTCTCTGTTCATGACTTGATCTGGGTGAAGCAGATTAACTTCAGATGCTGAGAATTATAGTTTTATTGTCAAAAGTAATGTCAGTAATAATTGTTATTACCATATGAAACTGACCCCCCTCCTCTTGTTTTTTTCAGATTGGGAGGAAGGGCCATTCTTCTGTAGAGGATGCTAAAGCCACTATGGAGCTTTACAAAGTGGTGGAAGAGCAATGGGAGAGGACTCTTATCTCCAAAACAATGGCAACTTAGTGGCAGTTTTGGGGAGACAAAAGAAATGAAGTTAAACAATTAAAATGAGCCAACCCTGCTGTTAAAAATCTGCTCAATCTCCATGTTCTGGTATACTAGAAATGTCATCGTGAGCAAAAAAAATAATGGCAAGCATGTCCATGTTGAGCTTGCAGGTTACCGATGACAGTTTTTAAAAAAGGTATTCCTTCAGCAGGTTTTGAAACAGTGTTGGACTTAAAATTGGCCATTGTGCACATGGATAGCATAACGTTAGCAACACTTGATTCTGTTTTTCTGGTTTAGTCAAACAAGAGTCGAGGTGTAGCAGCTGGGTGAGTTTTAATGTACAAAGGTTCTTTGTCAAATCAGACAAAAGTTAAGGGGATTCATGCTTTAGATGAACAGAGATGAGTTTTAAAGTATATAAAATGTGGAAGAGTTTACATCTACATGTGATGGGAGAAGTTTTGCTGTGAGAATCATACATATTCACTATGGCCTAATACATTCTTTCTCAGGATTTACATTGGTTTAAAATGGTGCTCTTGCCACTTGGGGGCAGTCACGTCTTTCCAGCAACAAATGTACACAATAGAATCTGTTTCTATGCTTCTATACACTTGGTATAAAAAAATGGTTTGAAATAATTACAGGCAGATATTCAGAAGCAAGTCAGAAGTTCACTTGTTTTATTGACACATCGACCCTGCAATCATTTGTGCAACACATTTGTGTATCATCATGGTCATTCAGTGTGAGCACTGATGATGAAGAAAATTGATTAGACTTGCATGCTTGGAAAGCATATAGAATATTTTAAAGAAAAATTTTTTAGACTTGCTGTCATACTCAAGTTTTTACTCCTGCATGTAACTTCAGAATATAACTACTTTTAAGCAAATGGTCATTTCATTAAGTCCTTTATTTCTTTTTCAGAAAGAAATGCTGGCTTATACGATATGTAAAGAATTTACAAAACACCAACAATATTTAGAAATAGAGTACTGTACATTCAAATATTTCAAACCAACATTTGCCCTGATCTCTCTGTTCCTCCTGACATAGAAGTGACAGATCACCAGTGTCCAGTGATTATTAAAACTCTCCTCAGTCTCACTCTATATCTGCTATTTTGGAAAACTGAAGTGGTTGCTTAATAGTTTGTTCATTTTTTTTCTCCATTGTCACTCATTTAATTTGCTTTCATATCTTCAGTCTAGACTTGCCTTCAATAAATCATTCCCAAATCTTTTTTGAGGTCATTGACTACTTGTCATGATGGTGAATGTTAAGGATCAGATGTAGAAACTTATTCTGTCACATTATACCATGGATGTAGCTAATGCTATTATTTTCCTGCTTGATATACTAAAGAATCTTCATGAGATTGTGCTGGCCACTTTCATCAGTATGGCCTTAAATTATGTTAAAAATATTTTGATTATTTACCTTAGCACCTCAATAGATACAGCAACACAAACTTTAGAATGGCACCGATACTCTTTATGTGTATTTTATAATAAAAAACGGGATTTTAACAAATCTTAATATTTGGTCTGAGGGACATCAACAGTGAAAAACTTAATTTAGCTCTTTCCTAAAGTCTATGTTCATGACCTTACAAATGATCTAGTTTGTTTCAGAGAACAAACAAATTCTGCAGGCTTACGTAGATTATTATATCTGAAATCCATTGTTGGATATATCTTTTGGTAAATTTGAAACTGACATGTATTGAAATTGGAAGACATCCATTGTCCAGGAGTTTCTGAATGAAGAGTTGATTTAAGTATTCTGTATCTGAGTCAATAACTAAAATTGTCCAATATGTCTGCTCAATAAAAAGTCAGGAGGCTCATCCTGTGGAGACCAAGAAAATCATTTTAATTAAATGAAAATTGTGTTCGGTGTTTTATAATAACTTTTTAAATATATTATTTAGTTTACAAGGCGTTTACAAGGACATTAAACTATTGTGAACAAGTAATGGTGATGTAATGAATTTCTAGATTTTTTTTCTTACTTCTAATCAATGTGAAAACATTTTTTCACTGTTACCAGCCTTTAAATCAATGCTACACCTGCTAGCAATGCCTTCGAGCAGGGTTTGATATCGTTTGACCACCTGTCAAATTTGTATGTCTCTAAGCTCATGTGATTAGCTTCTCACTGCTCCACTTTGTCTCTCCTCTGGCAACTGTTTGTCCTTAAATGAGAGTGGATCAGCACTATTTCCCTGCTGTGAATTTGACACCAGCGCATTAATTATACAGCATGCCATCCTTCCTGAGAATGACACATCAGAGACAACCTCTGGCACATGGAAGATCATTAAAGAGGCAGAAAATCACCAAAACCTCACAGGCAACTTCTCACATGAAAATGATCGGTTCTCAGGCACTTCCTGTTTGTACTGCTTGAAAAATGACAAAAACATGATGCTAGTTAATGAGGCCTCCACAGATACATCACATATGTGTTATCATGCGATGTCCTTTGAAAGTGTAACTAATTAATAGTATGTATAGTATGTAATGTAATTGGTCATATCAAGCCTTTTAGAAAAAAAAGAATATCTGAACTTAGTCATACCAGAGAAACGCTGAATGTGCACAGTGGGCTGGTCTATGTTGAACCAGACCTACATCCTGGAATGTTTTCATCATGTGTATCAATTCAGTTTTTATCATACTTGTAGGTGAAAATCTGCCCATGCCGATATCTTACCCTATCTAAAAAATCGCTATAAAGTGTTTGTGATTATCCGGTTCGTTGTGTGAGGTAAAACCTCAAAAAGATCTGCAAACTTCAAGACGTTAAATGGTCATGTTAGGCTTTTTATACATCAAATTGCTTGGAGGCAAAGTTGAAGAAAACATCAATATATTTATGGTCTCCTGCACTTGTGTAAAGAACTTCTAACAACCTGAAGAGGATTTCCATATGTATGCAGCATCATGAGAAAAATGTTTTTGACTTTTATCTTCTTCAAATCTGAGACTAAATTATTATTATTTTTCTTATTTGGAACTTGGGCTCTTGCTGAATGTGCTCATGCAATATTAGTTTAAATACTGTTTTTGAAAATGTACATTAAAGAAGATTAAGTGATTACCTGCTGTTTTGATAAGACCTTGAAATATATGAAAAAGCGCTGCTTAGACTGTTATGTACTGAAGTTGATGTAATTTATTGCCCACTGGGTCAATTTATTGGAAGTAAAACTGTGTAGATTAATCTTTATCCTTTATTGTATATTCCTTTCCATGCACACATCACATACAGTACATATTAGACATGGCTCTGCATTAGCCCCATGTGCATAATTCGTTTTTTATTACTCAGTGCCAAGCCGTCAGGAATTTGTCTATTCTACAGATTTTTTGTTGAACTTACACATACAGAACATACACAGCATAGTGTGGGATTATGTCCAGATCAGCAAATTTGGGGGGACTGAGGTTTTTTTCTTTGTTGGAAACATGTTCAAGCTGAAAGAAACCCTGTTCAATCACCAACCTGGCCGAAGTCCAAACAGCAGCCTTTCTGTGTAGAGTTTGCATGTCCTTGTGTATGCCTGGGATCTCTCTGGTTATTCCGACTTCCTTCCACTGTCCAAAGACATGCATCTTATGTTGAGAAGTCACTAAATTCTCCCGTAGAAGTGAGTTTGAATGGTTATTTCTTTGTGTTGGCCCTGCAATGGACAAGTGACCTGTCCAGGTGCATCCAGGTTTAGCTGGCCTGCCAATTGGTGATATAGGCTCCAGCTTCCTTGTAATCCTAAATTGGAGGAAGTGGGAAATTAATGAAGGAATCATTAATCAAACAGTTTGAAAAACCAACACATTCATTCATTTGTCTGCTCAGTATGGTCTGATTATTTCTATTAAGTGTTATCAGAGAAATGCTCCAATTAACCAACTCAGTTGAGGAGAAGATTGTTAAATATTGTCACTGATTCATGTCCTGGCATGCAATTTTCTTTTTCTGCAGGTGAACGAAAAATTTTTTTAGGAACAATCTCTCATGAAACTTAAGAAATATAATTTTAAGATATAAAAAAGTTCTGGAGGAGCTGAACACCTATATTAGCATTCTTTTTTTATTTTTTTTGGTACAAGGTAATATCCTACTTTATAAATTTTGCTTTGTATTAAAGTTACCTTTTAATTTTCAGTCCCTGCTTTTGCTCTCTGTTTGCCCAGGTTGCATAATCACTGCACAGAGCTGCAAGGTGTTTGTTACCAGGCAGAAGTGGTTTGAAAACAAAAACTATGGAATAAAACAGCAATGTCAGTTATTTTCCTATCATCCTGGGATTTGTCATTGTAAATAAATGCTAAAAGCAATGAATAAGTAAATGGCAATTTATTTTAGCAGATTAATTTTGATAACCATAACATGCAGACAGGGACTGGTAAAATGTTGATCTTGAATTTAACAGGAAAATACAGATATAACTGAAGGTCTGCCATCTAGTGGCAAAATTGTCTAATTACATCTTTAACTTTGAAAAATTCTTTCCCTGAAATGGGGTTGTTCAATTTATATCAGATTAACGTTTTCCCCGCCCCTCCCCCAACTTTAATTTCACGGCACAACTGTGTGAAAATAATTGATTAATATCATGATTTCACAGGTGGTCGCCTGTCAGCAGGTTTTTATGCTTTTCCAGGCAGGAGGGAGAATAAGAGGAGGAGGGGGAGGAGAAAGAAGAGGGGGGCCCTTGGTCCTTTAACGCTGCTCCAATCCCGGTTTCTCCTCCTCACTTCCCCTCATCCTGGCGGCAGGGAAAGATTTGGCCACTTTCAACACAGAGAGTCTGCAGGATGAAATAAAGCCTGCACCTGTCCCACGCTTTTCTTCCAGAAAACATCGCAGCTCCACAACTTCCGAAAAGCAAGGCTGACTGTTAACCCGACTGAAAATGAAGTAAGGCGATAGTTTAACGCACCTTTAATGAGCAAAAATGTGACTGTTAATGTCTGCTATGTTCTGTCTACAAGATTTGCTCGTCTCGAATCTCTACCTTTAAACAAACAAAACAAAAAAAAACTTTATTGTGCATGCAAATATGTGCGCATTAGAGTTTAGCCAGCATTAAGTCCTTTTAGACCACTGATTGAGGAAGCCAGGATGCGATAGGCTGCGCGTGCAGAGGCGACATGAGGCATTAACAGCATTTTATGTCACCTGCATCATTGCATGTTGCTGTAGAGTTCAAATGACATTAGAATTAGACTATCGATACCAGCATGAAACATCCTCAACCGACTGATATTTAGAGATGGAATATCATGCAACGTAATAATGATGATAAAGATATCACTTCTAATACTACAACAAATAATGATATAAGATGATTGTATGTTCCATGGCTTTACTACAGTAAGGATGAGGTGAGCTTTGGAAATGATCATTTACTATAACAAAATTATAAAATGTGTTAAAGTGTTATAGATTTAGCCAATGCCCTCCACAGAGGAACACTTTAAAGATTTGGAAGATTTATGTGGGCAAAGCCCATCAAAAAAGGGGGCTCTGTTGGAAAATGCCAAGTTTCTGATGACTGGGCACTATGGATCCCATAGTCATGTGGGCACACACCTGGTCAATACATCTGAGATGTATTTTGTTTCTAATTATGTTTGAAGTCTAACAGAAAACCGGTTCAGGGAGTCAGTCTTTTTTTGGCCACAGTAATAATGGTGCAGTTTTTGATCAAAGAAGACGGTAAAAGGAGCCATGGCCGATACCTGAGTACAGCAAATTACAGGATACATCTCAAGAATGGACAGAAATCCATTAGTGTCATTTTTTGTTTACTTGTTTTTGCATAGGCCTTGTACGGAGCTAAAGCAAACACCAGATTTTTTAGACCGTTAGAAAAGATAAGGATGGAAAGCATGCTTGCCTTGGGCATCAAAACTGCTTAATTTTAAAAGCCTCATATGTATTTTGGGTATTAAGCCAATAATTGAATGTAAGCATTTGAATGTGGTGTTGGTGGAAACATTTATATTATCATGCCGATTAATATTATCAGTATACCCTCTGGTAGCTAAATTTTACTATATTTAAAACATACAGACTTAGTTCCTCATGGAAATAAAAGTCATGTAAGTATATTGTCTTTAACTAATGGAAACTAAATTTGGTTTTAACCATTAAAGTATTGTAAACAAATAGATAGCCTACTTAAAAAATTGAAGCATGAATACATTTTGAACCCACTGCACCTGTGCAGCTGGATATATTGTGCAAACTTCAGTTTTCATATCTCCTGATTTAACCATGAGAAGCTAAAATCAACAATTTATCAATAGGAAGCTACAATTTAATTTGAGGACAAAATTGTGCAACCTTGAAGTTGTTTATGTTTATTTTTACTAATTGACATCTTTACCTTGTTAAAGTTCAAAAAGAGTCACTTGGGACTAGAGTTTATGTTTGGGAAGACTGGGGTGTGGGTGGGTGGGGATAGCAAACTTTTTCCTTTTCTTTGTGTCTGTGAGATTGTGTATTTATATTTGTAAATATGAGTTTGTGTGTGAAAGAAATTATATTCATGTTTTTATATCCTTGGTATGGTGAAGCCTAATTCTCTTCTATGAATACATTGCTTTTAAATGTAAAGCACTTTGAGTTGCCATGGCCTGAAAAGTGCTTTATAAACAAATAATATTTGAATTTTGAATTTCAAGGTGTGAGTATTTCACAGAAAACCCTTTAGGCTTGCTTTACACTAAATAATTCTGACCTTTAGTTGGCCATCAATTGCTTATTTAAAAACCATATGGAGTATATGTACAGAAGTTATCAAACGTATAAAGTCTTCTAGTTCAGTGCATGATAGTTATCTTATTAGAACAAACGTTTTACAGTAAATTTACTCACTTCAGTTAATTTAAGTGCACTGTTTGGAGCTTTGAAATCAATTTCGTCTTGCTGATTCTTCTTGCAGTTTATTGCTATCATTAAAATTTCCTGTGACTTCTGGAAGGTGACACTTCCCTATAGCACCAACACCAACAACAACTTTCCAGCAACTCCTTAGAAAAGCAACTCAAACCATGGCATAATACCAAATTTGTGTTTGCAGATGTTTTTTTCTATCACCATGTTTGACTCATATGCAATTAAAAGTCCCTGCAGTTTTGCCTGATCAGCTTGTGGCAGGAAATAGTCGAAACTGTAGCATCTCTCAGCTTATGGCATTTGTCAGAGCTTTAAAAGTTCTGGCCTCTGGCACCCAGAGTCAGCAGCTAAAAGCTAATAAGACATGGCTGCTGCTTGAGGCTTTCTGGTGAACCGTCCCAAATCACTCCTGTGAACTTAACATCTCTCTCAGCACTCAGTCATGCTGTACGGAGCCTTTTTCTTTCTTACTGCTACCTCTTTTCTCTGAGAGGTCTCCCTTGCTTCCAGCCCTCCCTGGCTGCTGCTTCCTGTCAGATTGTCTGCCAGGGGGGGTTCAGGTTGCCCCTGGAGATGGGCATCCTTTGAGGTGGTGTGATGTGGGACTGGTGGGCTGGAGAATTTGCAGCGGGGCGAAACAGGCGGTGGTCCTTTCCGTGAGAAAACGGAGGGGTTACATTGGAGGTCAGGCTGGTCTAATGGTGGCTCAGCAAGTGGTCTTGCTCTCATTCTCAAATCTGAATGACAGATGCGTTGGAGACGGTGTTTGGTTTTCTGGTTCTATGTGTGTGAAAGACTTTCAGTGTCACTGGGTTCATTTGCATTTATTTATTTTGAATGAACAAAACAGCAGTATATGAAAGTTTTAGGTTGGATCTTACTCTCTCACTGTATCCGGGACGACACATGGCAAGTTTGAAGAAAATCTGATGAAACAAGACAAACACAGGGAGAGATTTCTGGGTTTATTAGTCAGATGTTCCTCTATTTCACAATATCAGCAACATTTTTGAAATAATGTGGTGGCTTTCTGTTGTGTTTTTCAGTCCTCTGTCATGCAAGTTGATGAAATAAGTACAATAAAAATTCCAAAATCTGCTTTTTTGCCTGAACATGTTTTGTGTCGGTGTAATACCATTTGATAACTTTTTCAATATGAACTTGTAACGAGAAGTAAAATGTACTATCCCAATGGGTCAGTATCTTTTTTCTCTTTTAAAGCAGATTTATTTGCCCTTTTTCCTTAGGTTGACTTAATTTCCTGGTGTCTTCATGGAATCCATGTTTGACATTTTCTTTTCAAGACAAACTTTCAGTAAAGAAATGGAATATTACCAACTTTTAACTGAAAGAAAAAACAAAGAACAGTGATTTCCTATTAAAAAAAGGACAATAATTCAAAACCTGCTAGAGCATCATGGGCGTCTTTGCTTTTTTCCAGCCATACAGGACCATTATTTCTGTTCTTTCAAGACTTTTTTAGTCATTCATTGATCTTTGGCTGCTCCTGATTGGGCGTTACTATCTATTCGATTACCATCATCATGATTTCCAGGTTAAAATAAAGTCTGTCAGCAACATGGTAGTTATACTGCAGCAGTCTTTTACAGTCACTGTTCAGCGACCATTAAGAATATCTGAATAAACACTACGGTTTGTTGCTGGATTGTAGACCTGCTTGATAATATATAAATGCTTGGAAAAACCTTTCAAGATCATCTAAAAAAAGAGTAAGGTATTAATCACAATTTATCCCACGGAGTTACACATGTTCCTGAGAAAATGTTGACAATAAAAGCAAGAGTGCTTTGATCTGGATTAATTTCAAGGGTTAAGGAACCTACATATACCTGCTGATAAGAATTTAGTGTTGACACCAAAGGAAAAGGCAAAACTAAAACAGTTTAGGCTTCTTACTTCTAAAGTTTAAAGGGGAGGCTGAATTCTAAGTTTGGCTTGTGACTTAAAAACTCATTTCTGATCTGATTGACTCCCTAAATGACATATTTTCAAACTTAGCTAGCCCCGAAACAAAAGTGAAAGACACTTTGTGTCAGACTGTTTGTTTTCCCCCCACATTATATCTCCTTTGAGGAAGAACTGCTTGAAACAGGAATCCCTGAGATTCTGAGGATGAAACAATTTACAATCCTCCATGCATCTGATTTAAAACTTTGAACATTAGAGAAAAAAAGTTTTATAATATTTTTTTCTGTGTTACTATTGCAGCATATTTTATGTATCTTACACAGTGTCTGCATATTCTCAGTAGATGCCCAAAGTACTTTCTATTGTGAGTGATACATGAAGGAATATTCCCAGCTCGTGTTTTGGTGAAATGACCTTGCAAAGATAACAGTTGTAATACTACTGTTAGATATCTGTCTCACCGGTTCGTATCCTGTCTCTGTACTTTCTCAGCCGAGACTACACTGGTCTGTCGTTCCTGATATTTTAAAAATTCTTTAATCTGATTTATTTATCCAAGATCAAATAAACCCAGTTCCACTTAGATGAATTTGAAAAAAATTCAATTTTCCTGAACTGTTCAATGAAAGAATTATTTCACAACTCAAAATAACAATTTATTGATTAACAGATTAAAACTTTACATATATAAACATAATATAAACTCAGAAACATTAAGAAAAATTTGGGACTGCCTGATTTCAGAGTGAGCATTTCTGTAGCTGCATGCTGTATTCTGCACTAAATTAGTGGAGCACTGGCCTTGTCATCACACACTGGGTAAATCGGCAAAATGGGCCAAACTCTCAAAGCTGGTGAAGTCTTTTAAGAATGTAGCTTCCCCCTTCCTTCTCCCTCCTCCCTTGCAGCCTTAAATGACCTTCTCTGGCAAACTGAGCGGTCAAACATCCTCTCTTGGCCCCAACCTCCTTTCCCTCAAGGTGAAGTCATTGACTATTCAGCCACTTGCGATGCCTGTCTTTGCTCTAGTGATGTTGCCTGGGATGCATAATTTTGCCGGGGGGAAAACCAGCCCTCTATTTCTCCCTCCCCCACTGTCTCTGTGCCCTCCATGCTGTATGGAAATGTGGTAACGGCAAGAAGCCAAACGCTCAGCTCGGCACCTACGACTGTGAGTCAGAGAGCTGCAAACTTTAAATAGGAAAGGCTTGTTATCTTTTGGTTGTAATAAGAGTGTTTGCAAGATTAAACATGTTTCCAACAGTCTGCATCACATTGGGATGAAATCAATATGGCAAAAACTTGAGTTTTGTTTAGTATTGTCTCTCCATTTCAGGCTCTTTTTGAGGGTATCTCAGATCTAAGCCCTTCAGTTTGATCTCATAGTAATGGTTGTTTCAGCTTATTTAATCCGTTTCAGTGTGTAAAAAGAAACTGAATATACAATATACATCTCGATAGAATTTGTTTTGGACAAGTAACCAATGAATAAGTTCAAATTTACAGCCTTGGGTGCTAAATGCACTTTTATTAATGATCAGAGGTACATGCACATTAAAATATTTGACTGAAATTGAAGTAGATGTGTATTGAAATTATAAAAAAAATACTTTTCAATGGCCATAATAAAAAATACTGCTTGTGCAAATTACAAAAAAAAACTAGATACTTTAACTCATAACAAGCTAACTCTATATAAATTATATTGTGTAATTCTTGTATGACAAAGTTTTTATATATTTTAAAATCTTGATATATTGTTCATCCCTAGATCTGAATAAACAATATAATCTAAAAACTCTGTGCACATGAAATGGCCAAAAAAAACATTGACATACATACATAATCAACAGGCTGTCAGGCAGCATTAGATTACAAACAGGAATGATTTTGTCATGGAAGTTGCTGTGTGGACTCAGGAACGTTCCCATACATCCCTGTCTGTGAACACACTTCACTGTACCATTTTTAAAGTAGGTCATTGTACATACTCTATGTTAGCATGTTCTCTGAGCTGGAGCTAAGAGTCTGAGGAAAAGTATGAAACTATTCTGTGGTCAGAAAAATCTGAATTTGAAATTCTGGACTAAAGAATAGAGGGGTCGATTTTGCATGATAAGAGCTCTCTGTTTAAAAACTTCCATCTAATGGTCTGGGGGTGCATTCGTACCTGGAAATGACTGATTCTATCTGGGACGGCACCACTAATGCTGAAGATATGCAGAATTTAGACCAACATTCTGTCTGTTCCCACCCTGGTGATTTCCTTTTTCCAAGGGCAAAGCTTTATTTCAGCAGGACAAGGCTAAACCATGCGCTGCTTCTATCTAATCAGCAAGGCTATGTAGTTGTAGACTCTGGGAACTGGAGGGACTTGCTTGCTTTCCAGGAACATTTGGACAGTTTTATAATCTGTTTTTCTGACAGTTTTTGTGCTAGACAGCTGCTGCAGTATATGAACCTCAGCCATAACACGATGGAGAAATTTAAAGAAGCTCTACTGAACTTTGACGGGTTTTCTCAGTGAAGCACCTCCTACTGTTATTCAGCATCCATCTTGTTTTCCACATCTTCTCTGAACTCTGTCCAGTCAGTAAAAGTCAGTCCAACATTTACTCTTATCACTTGCTTTGTCCGTTTCTCTCTCTCTTTTCCTCTCTTTCTTCCTTCTACATTGCATGTTCAAAACAGCCATTGTGCTGATGTCCATTTTCGGTCTGTACAGCAAAATTTAGTGATAACATTACAGTCAAAGCTGGAAGAAAAAGTTGTGAGGTGTAGTTTCTTAACTTTGGGACACTGCTGGGTATCAATGGCTCCAGGAATATACATAAAAAAATATCACTATGCCATCAAAATGAGTCAGAAATGCATACATTTAAAAGTCTTAATGTGTCATAGTGCTACTTTAAGGTGCTGATGAATGGGATGCAAACTTTATTTCCTTCATGGCATTGCTCTTTTCATGCTGTTTAGGATTAAGCTTTATTTCAACATTTAGTTCCAATGATTCTCATGGGTACTATTAGAACAAAAATCCTCAGTATTACCTATTAAACATTGCATAGAAGTTGCTGTTACCTCTCTGCTGACCTTTCCTATTTATATTTGATGAGTTCCTGGAAGCCCACATCTCTGTTCAGTAAAGTAATCTCAGCAGCTACTTGTATCCCACATGGCATCAGTCTTCAAAGCTTTCATTACTTCTTTAAAAAAAAAAAAAAGCTTGAGTGATTTCATATTAATCCCATTTTGATTAGAAGTCTCTCTCTGCTGAGACCCACAAAACAAAATTTAATATCCTTCATTACTCCAAGTTTAACACTCCTTGCAGTCAGAAGCAGTTGTTTGCTGAGATAACTGTCGTGTGATATCACTAAGATGTCTATTTATTTACACCAAAGACAAAAAGATTCCCCAGACACTTTTAAAAGAACTTTTTAAATAACTTCTGCTTTAGTCATATACACTCATCAGCCTTCTAGTCAAACATCTTGTTAGAACAGGTGTGTCTATTCTCTAAGGGATGTTAGGTCTGGACCACTTTTTTGCTCAATAAAATGTCCAACATAATTGTACATATATGTTTTTAATGATAATGCAAACTGTCTAGAAAAAAAAGCTCTGAATAGATTTTCTTGTATCTCAAACATGATCATTTATTGACAGAATTTCCTACAGAAATGCTTGCTAGAGAAATATTTTCTGGGTATCACCATGGGGTAGGTTTTATTTTGACATTGGTGACACTGGAACAGGAAAGTAGTCCACGGGTGCTCCTGGGAGACAAGTGTTTGGTTGAACTAATGATAGACATTTATTCATGTAAACTGAAATAGGAGAATAAAGTCAAAGAAGAATTGTGAGCGTACTTCAGGATAACTGGAGGAGCGATAGTGTAAATGTAGTTAAGCAGACAGCTGGCCTTCTGTCCGACCCTTCTGGAAGTTTTTAGGGGATCAGAATTCAGCTCACACTTTGCAGCTCCTGAAGTCTAACTCAGAGCAGCTAGAAAACTCTGAGGACACACAGGGAGTCCCTCTGTCTGTCTGAGCCGGTTTCTCTGTCCCAGCACGTATTCCCATGGGGATTACTCATTGGCATAATGCATTTGCTTGGACCCCAAACTGACCTGAACCATTACAGCTGAATCCTGGCCAACTTGATTCTCACTTTTACCCTAAAAACAAAACCTAACAAAGTGTTTCCCCATAATGGTCTCAGTTTTTGTCCTCATTGATGAAAGCTTCATAGTGTGGTCACAGCACCGTAATCCATGATTAATGCATGTCTTACCACCAGCTGCCCTCTTTTTTAGATTGTATCCTCCCTCCTTTTGCTAGCGAGACTTGTTCAGACTCCATAGCAGAAAATTCCTTGTCATGTTGATGCTTAAACATTTTGTCTCCCCCTTCTTTTTCTCCTTTGGTATTGTAGACTGGATGTGTCTCCACCTGTGCTGCTGTTTGCCATCTGTTTCCTTGTCCTACCTTCGTCCTCCAATACCCACCACGAGTCAGGTACACATCCCTCCCTCTCAGTGTGTATTACTTCCACCATCCGATTCACAACTGACATTTGTGATTTCATTAAATCACGTTGACCTCTGATGTTATGTGGCAGCGGGGTGGTCTTCACCTATTTCCAGCTGTTTACTCTTTTTGCTGACACATACACTCTAGAGACCATTCTCAAGGATGTCCGAGTGTCCCTACAGAAAAACAAGGTTAACTGATGTAGGCTTGTAAAGGTCTAATCTTGGATTATATCACTAGCTGGAACATTGTTCTGAAACTTCTAAAAATGAAAGCTGATATCAAGTATTGTCCCAAAAAAAGAAGAAGTTATGTGGTAAGTGTAGGATTTGTTTGACTTCAGATATTCTTCTCTGAGACTCCTGGAGGTTACTTACCAAAGCAGTTTTAATTCATAAATCTGGCTCATATTTATTCCCTTAAATCATCATTACATTAAGATTAAAATTTATGTTTTTGTATGACTGCACCAAATCAGTGCTGCTTTGAAAGATAAAGTTTAGCTGGGTTGAGTTACATCTAAAACGGTCGTCAGAAAGGTAGTTTTTATGCTAAGCTAGGCTAACTCTGTTAACTGAGTGTTTGTGTGTGTGTGTACAGAAACTGGCAGACCTGAGAGTGGTCACAACTGGCTTGTTTCATTCGTAATAAGTAAAAGGCAAAGAATATTTACTAATATTCCCCATAAATATGTTAATTCATAACATGCTTCTTCCCAGATGATTCAAAACTCCTCCATGTAACTATCACCAACAAGCCAGTGAATGCTGTCCTGGGGGGTTCTCTGACCTTACCCTGCCTGGTGTCGCTAGCCCACCCGCCACCATCCCCCTCCACTAATGGCCGCCACGCAGTGCTGTCTGTGCCCCGTGTGAAATGGAGCATCTTGAGTCACGGTCAAGAGACGGAAATCCTGGTGGCCCGCGGTGACAGGGTGAGAGTCAGCGAGGTGTACAAAGACCGGGCCTCGCTGCTCAACTACGCCTACTCCCCAGCTGACCTCACCTTGCGTCTGGAGAACCTGAGGCAGAACGACACCGGCTTCTACCGCTGCGAGGTGCAGCAGGGTCTGGAGGATGCAGATGATCTGGCACTGGTCAAGGTCAAAGGTCAGAGATTTGTTTTGATCTAAATGACAAAGAGGTATTAACGTGTAAAATGATATAATAATGTTAAACCAGGATAACCGTAGTAATTTGAAAAGGAAAAGTGCTTTTGTAAAATCTAATCAAAACTAAAAGGTTCGAACATCACTTAAACATTTCAGCAGCATAACTAAGGAAAAATAAAGAAGTCATTGGATAGTGTCTTAGAGCAACAGAGACAATTCGTGATTAATCGAAGGATAGATAACATCTCATAACTTCCTGTTTGCTCCACAGATGTAATGCTAAAGCCTTGTAATAAAAACAGTAACATTTCTGAATAATAAGTAAATAATAGTGTACAAACAACAAAATAAACCGAATTTTCCTTATGTGAAATGATGATACATGTGGTTTAGTATTTGCACTCGGATGCAGGAATGTGTCCAAACACATGAGCGTCCTGACTGTGCTGCTGTATTTCTAAAGATTGTTGTCTTATTATTTTATTCAGCCTTTTTGCATAAACAGATTCAGAAATTACCTGAAGTAAAACCTGCAACAGCAGATTATTTGGCTGCTTTGGCGTTACGAAGGCAAGCTGTGAACACAACATTAATGCAAGATATTGGTTAATTTGTTGGCAAGCAGCTGCTTATTTACACACCCATCAGTTGTTTGGAGTCAAGTTATTGCCAACTTGGATCTTGCAGCTCTGTTGTACTTTTATGTTGTTTAAGGATATTGTATGTTGTTGATTTGTTTGCAGCCTGTGTGTTACTGATACATACTCTTCTGTCATGCAAGGAAAAGCTGCACTTTTGATAAGGTTGATTTGTTGCTTGTCTGGCTTAAGAAAATGATTTTTGCTGCATGAGGTCACCACACAAATTGCAACATTTTTTCCACCAGGTTTATGCCATTTCTCTCTTCATGAAAAACTTATATTCAGTAATCTTTGCATGTAAAGAAACATGCGAGCCAGGGTGTGCATCATGTGTCTACAGGGTTGTTGAACAGGATGAAGGTTACAAAATGTTGTAAAGTTTATTGGTCGGAAGTTGCTGGAGCTGCAAAGAGGCTCAGAAAACTCGCATTTCACTGCAGCTCTGGTGGCTGAAATGTTTATTAGTCATTTATATATGTTTTTAGGTGGTGTATTTTTTATAAAATTCCAGGTTTTACAAAATACCAATGCTTATTTTGTATAGTAGGTTCCTAATGTAGGTTTAGACCAAATTTAAACAAGCTACTCATGTTTCTGAGTTTCAGTGATATTTATTCATTTCCTGGTTGTACATTGGCGATAGAGTTAAAGTTAGTGCTCACCCTTTTTTATTAAATGCAAACAATTGCAGATTTTGAAATTCTAAATAAATTGTTTATGTATTTATTCTTTTATTCAGCTTTAAGATGAGAAATCATCCTTTCAGGATTGTTTCAGTTGTGAGATTATCTTTTAACCTCACAGGTTGTTTCAGAATTAAGTTAGGTGGTAATTTTACCCCTATATGACGTTATTACCCGGCTGCAATGGGTCAACTTTCCCTCAATATTGAACAAATTTAGTCAGAAGTGCCCTCTGTTGTAACACAACTGATCCTTTATGTGATAAACTTTTTGAAATTGAGTTAGGCTTTTTTCATCGTACTTTTGTCTGGATGAGATATTTCCATTAAGGGAAACGTGAGATGAAAAATAATGACGATGATACTAATCCTTCCTCTGATAGAAAAACAAAGTTAAAGATTGTAATTAGCCCTGTAAAAGGTGGTGTTGGATATTTTGCTTGAAACTGGAATAAAACTAATTGGGATTCTTGTAAAATGTCCTAAATTCAATACAAGAATTTTTTGGATTTCAAAACAATGTAGGCGAAGAAAAAACGGAAGGGGAAAAAGCATAATTTATGTGAACAGGAAAGATAAAGCACATCAACAATAACTTTTCCCTCATCATGACATTTACATGAATGAGTCTATATGAACTTGGGACATTTAAGATTCATTGTTCTTCTAGAGAGGAGATTTAAAGATATGGTAAAATAATTAACCAGTCCTTAGAATTATTGTTGAATGTAATTTTACTCATGCCATAATGATATAATCAAGTTGAATATGTTTATATTATTTCTGCCAAGATGATGTTGTCAATGATGTGTGATGTAAATTATGACTTCAACTTCAGCTTTGTTTATAAGGAGTCAGTGTGAACTGAAACAGGATATATGAGAAATAATTCTTTCTCCAGTAGCTGCTGGCAGGTCTTCAGCATGTTGTGTTTTACTAAAGAATATGAGTTATATCATTTAATTGTATAGATATGAGTCAAAACAGGGTCCAGACTTTAAAAAATCTCTCCTCTGGGGTTTCAGGTGTGGTGTTCCATTACCGCGATGCATCCAGCAGGTATGCTTTTACCTTTGAGCAAGCCAGAGAAGCCTGCGAGGAGATCGGCGCTCACATCGCCACCCCAGAGCAGCTCCTTGCAGCTTATCACAGCGGATACGAGCAGTGTGATGCTGGCTGGCTCGCAGACCACTCAGTGAGGTCAGGACCTGAGAGAAAACGGTCCAGCAGGACTATTTGCTTCATTCATTGGTCTCCTACTGTAACATCTGCATTTTGAGTTGAATCACATTTTTAAATGTTTGACAGAAATTTTCCTTATAGCTTCACCTGAACAACAACTCCATATTGTTAGACTGAGTAGTAATAAGCATGCGTAATGAAAGGCAGTTAGACGGCAGGGCTAAGGATTCATATGCTACCTGCACATCACAACACACAGATCATCAACTAGCTGAGAGGGTCTTATCTGATCTCTAGATGACAGAAGATAAGGCAGCTGATGCCTCTTTGTTGTGTGACTTTCATCCAATAGATATCCTATTCAAATGCCAAGAGATGGCTGTTTTGGAGACATGGATGGCATGCCAGGAGTGAGGAACTATGGACTCTTAGAGCCTGATGAGCTGTACGACGTCTACTGTTATGTGGAAAATATTCAAGGTAAGACAACTCGAAGAAAAAACTTGAGTTTATCTTGTTACCTTTATTCTAATTCTCTTGTTCATTCAAATACGCTGTAAAAAATGGACCCAGAAAGGTAAAATCTTACATGAACACTTATTCAAATGCAGAGGTTAAGCACAAATAGTCAGTCAGCGAAGCAAATAAATCAGAAAGGTAACAGGCAGGAAGGCTGGTTTAAATATTTATGCCTGACGGAACAGAATAAAGTTAGCAAGGAAAATGCTTGTGTGCAAACCAGTGACAAAAAGTAATGTGAGCAGGGAGTATCAAGGATGTAATCAAGCAAATCCTGTACAGAAGTGGAATGAATGCTGAAAGGAAGAACAGGAACAACATCTGTTTAAAAATAAAAGAAGTGACACAAAAATTGACAAAATGAAGGGAAGATTTAAAAAAAAGATCCAAACGCAAATAGCCCCCAAAAAGACACACACAACTTTTAAAGACTGTAAATAAATTGTTTTTCAAGCAACCGATTCCTGCTTTGATCTGACATTTTGTATAACTTGTCTGAAGTAATCTATGAACTGATTAAATTAGCAAAATACATTTACAACAAAATAGAAAAGAAAAATAATAATCAAAAAAAGTTGTCCAAAGTAATCAAAACAAATCTGGACGCCTGTTTGTTTTTATCCAAAGGCGAGGTGTTTCACAGCTCCGCCCCCCAGCGCTTCACCTTCTGGGAGGCCAAGGCGTACTGTGTGAGCCACGGTGCAGAGTTGGCCACCACAGCTCAGCTCTACGCAGCCTGGAACGACGGACTGAACCACTGCAGCCCCGGCTGGCTGGCAGACGGGAGCGTTCGGTACCCCATCGTCACCCCTAGGGACCGCTGTGGAGGCGCGGAACCCGGGGTTAAAACCATCTACCGATACAGTAACCAGACAGGCTTTCCTGAGATCCACTCTCAGCATGATGTCTACTGCTTCAGAAGTAAGAGAGACGTCTTTCTTTGAATGAAGTGTTTTATTTAGTTTTCCCGCCCAAGATAACACAGTATGACTCTTTATGCTAAGAGGTGGTTAACAGAAGAAAAGGCAACATAAATAAAATACTTCTATCATGCTCTTCTCTCCAGGTGACAACGGTCCTTACACAGAATCTCCCCATGATTTTCTTGCCACTGAGCCAGAAGACATTGGTCAAGATATTGTTTTCTTAAGCACAGAACAAGATGTCGGTCCGAGTGAGGTAACGCCAGATGGGGTTGAAGAGATTCAGCACGCTTGGACAAAAAGTCCAGTAAGGCAGGACCCTGTGTACACCCGGTCACCAACTCAGGAGCCAAAGGTCACACAAGACCCTCCTCACTCTGTAAGTCCCTCGTCTGATCGTGAGGAGAGCTTTCCTATCAAAGATACCTGGGAGCTGGTGAAGAAGGTCAGCCACCCAGAGTCCCATCAGCCAGCTCCAGCAGAACCAGATCACCAGGAGTCTCATGGACTCCCCACAACTCTGAAAGTTGATGCTGCTGGAACCGCTGAAGACTCAACCAAACCCACAGCTGATGCTACAGCTTCTGAAAGCACAGAGACGGCAGAGGATAATTTTTCTGGGAATGACAGCCTGGATCTGCAACTTGTAAACTCCACATCTACATCTGAAGCAGACACAGACGAGGAGCTTCAGGAAGACGTACATCTTCCTGTTTCACAAGAGGACCACACTCAAGCTGTCCACACAGAGCCCACCTCTGAGCCCTCTGCAACTGAATCAGATATTTTAGAACAACCACCAGCCGCCGCTGGTACTGCAGCGTGTTTTTTAACTGATGTTACACCGAACACAGAGGAAACAAATGTCCATACTGCTACCGTGTCGCCGTCTTATGATAACAGCACACATGAGAATGATTCAGCTGAAGAGGAGTCTGAACACGAGGCTGCAAATCCTCTTCCAGATGAGGACTCTGAGAAGTCTGCGACACACAGTGTGATCGCTGTAGACACCTCTGAAGCGGTCCATATTTCTAATTCAAGTAAGCTTCACATAGTAAATAAGTCATAAGTCTCATTTTAAACTGTTTTAAGTCTGAGTCGTTCTTGTTTTATTGGACTTGCAGCACTTGGAAATATCTAAGCAGATGAGGAAAACTCAAGAGAAAAAGATTCATTATTTAATTTAAATCAATATTTTTAAGATTTTTTGTTATGCCAGTATTAACAAGTACATTTTAAATAAGTAAATTGCCATGAATGACGACATATAATTCCACATCTACACAAGGCCGTAGATATTTGATTTTATTATGACTTTCTGTTTTTTTCTATTTTCAATTTAAATTACTAGATTAGATTTTCTTCTCTCTTTACAGGTTATAATCAGACCGAAGAGCACTCAGGTGTAATGGTAGAGTCCTATAACCCAGTAGACCACGGTGATGAGGAATTTAATGCCACTTCAGAGAATATAGCAACAGATGATCGAACAACAGATGATCCAACAACAGATGATCCAACAACAGATGATCCAACAATAGATGATCCAACAGAGCAGAGTGGACACATGGATCCAGAGGAAATCCCAACATCAGAGATTGTCCATGTTACAGATGACACATATTCCAGCGTAGATGCTCCTTTCCTAAAAACTAATCCAATCACACATTGGGCATCCTCAGTCTTTGTAACCCCAACTGCACCTTCTGTAGAGGTTGAAGTCAACTCCCCAGAGTTTCTAACGCTTCCAGCAAAAAGTAACGTTTCGCCTGATCTGGAACGTCTACAAGAAGATATTCAGGATAAAGTTGACCGGGAGGGATTAGGAGAAAACCCAGTAGTCTCCCCCAGCACAGCCCAGAATATTACCGACAGCGATCCAGAGGAGGAATCGGATGAATCATCAGGAGAAAACCCGCATGTGAAGCCAGAACTCTTTCTGACAAACCGGGCTCTCTCTGTGGACAACAGCTCGGATGGGATCATTGACGAGGCTGGCACCGATGCTCCTCCACCATCAGAGATAAAAATCATGCTGATCCCTAATCTGACCCTCACACCAGGCTGGGAACCGGAGCTCTCGTCCTCCACACCACAGGAGTCCCGATCGGATGGGGAATACAGCGGCGAGCCTCCCGTTACCGAGGAGACAGATGAAATCTCTAAGGAGCAAGACTTTCCCTCACACACCATCAACGCTGAAGGTTTGTGCATCGGACAGATGCATTTTTATGCCGAGAGGGAAATAAATAAATTACTTATAGGATGAGTTCAGATGATTTTGACACTTTCATTTCATTGCCTGCAGGCCTCCAAAAAATTTGCAGCTGTCCTCCTTGTTTAAGTATAACTAGAGAACTTTCCCAATATGATTAACTTTCTCAGCAGAACAAGGACCCGAGGGAGGCGAAGAGCAGCACAGCACTGACGAGCCCTCAATTAACATTTGCACATGGCATCCCGAAGACGAGGAGACCTCCAATCCAGCTCTAACCACTGACGGCAGTGACGGGACCATCGCTACTCCCACCCTGCAACCTGAGTATTTCAGAAAAGTAGAGTTGGAAAAGCAAGACATGGGTCCCTCTCTGCCTGCTGCCAAAGTTTCTGCTGCAAGGGGAAGCATTGCAGGTATTTTCTACTCTCAATAACAGAGAAAACAGTTGGTGTTATCGTGCTTTATTGTTGTTTGGGGAAGGGAAAGTCTGCCGCTGAAAATGCCAAATCAGGAGATTTACTATAACTTACAATGAGCAACTTAGGCAGATTCTACACAACAGCTGGATTAGCCTCCTGCTGTAGACTGAGACACAGGAAGGGGTTCATTTTGCACCCAGAAGCAGCTCTTAGTAAGTATTCTGTAAGACAGAAATGATCCTTCAGGTAAATACAGTGGGCTCCCTTTTAACTTAACGGGACAAAATCTGGTTTTCATTACTGTTTATAAGGGTATTTTAAAAAAAATATAAAGAAGTTGGCAATCTGTATTGGTTGCATTTTCACTTAATATAAACACCCAGTCAGCTTGAATAATACACAGAAATAAATAGTGAAAAGATACTGTACACACAGTATTACACAGTATGCTGTGATAGTTAACAGTTAGATTGTAACCACAGTATATTGGAAAATGCTAAAGTATTTTCTTTAAAATTCTAGAAAAAAGGTAGCTCAAGAAT
>JAVQJG010154702.1:0-22600 GCA_036024015.1 Craterocephalus amniculus
TTTTATTTATCTTTATTTATCTCTTATTACAGCAGGAAATATTATTTAACAATGAATTTGGTATTGTAGTAACTTCACATCTGCCTAATCCTCCACCAAATGTTTGGCTGTTTCATTCATCATACCACAGTGGTAATTTCTCAGACCTTTTGGTCTAAGAATCAGTAAATAGTGCCTTTTGCTCTGTGCAGATGTGAGAAGGATACATCTTCCTATAATCTATATATAACTCTGGTCTTGTATGTTAAATTTTAAATCTTAATTGTCATTGTCAAAGCTTAATTAGCTATAGTTAGATTATACATCTGACTTCTTCTTCACTTGCATTCAAACACAGAGTTAGATGTGGTAGCTTGTCTTGAGTCTATTATGTCCTGTGAGTGATAGGCTATATTTCTCTCTACATGTTAATTAAAAGAAGATGAAACTCTCCACACACAACATACTCTCTCCCTACATAACAACCAAACCAGCAGCCTCAAATGATATCTCTAACACACACATATACACACACAAAACATCAAAATGATGTGATACTTTGCCACTGCATATGACGCCAGCTAATTGTGCGTTTCTGACAACCGTATACCAGCCAGAAAAGCTAATGACTGAGATTATAAAGCTAAATCTGTCATGTTAAAGCACTTCCTCTCTCATCCGTTTGCCTCATCTCTTCACGTCAGTAGCAGTTTTGATCATCTGCTCCCCCACTCACCCCCACCATCCTCCCCGTTAGCTCCCCCTCCCTCTTTTTCCTCTTTTTTTCCCTCCTCCGGTACCCGTGGAAGAGTTGAGAGAGAATGAGTGCATCTCTGTTTTTTTGCCTGTGGCGTCTTAGCGATCCCACAGGATTAAAAGTGCCTTTTTCTGTCTCTCTGATAGAAGAAGGACTTCAAACACTATTCCCTGCGCACCTCAAACCCAATCAACCTTTCATGGTTATGCACGCTGCCTTTGATGGGCCATGGGGGTTCATACAATACATGCTGAATTGGACCTGTGCCAGAGTTGCTTCTTAGTATTCACTCAAGGTACGTGGGTGCTGGAGTGGGGGTTGAAAGGGTCCATGCTTCCTGGTCTCTAATTACTATGAAATATCATGGATTAATGCGTCTATTTATATCATAGTGCAGCACTTTTACACCAAAACATCTCCCTCTGCAAAGTGTGTCATGTAAGTAACCGCTCTGCTGGTTGCATAAAAAGCCAGCATTTTGTTAAAAACTGTACATGTAGGAGAACATGAGCTAAACTAGTTGTTTTTGTGTAGACTTTTGTGTGTAATTGTGTGTGCATGTGCATTGTTTTCGCTCTAATTTGGCTGAGGATTTGGTCTGGCTAGTCTCCGGCCTAAAATCATTTAGCTGAGACCTTCTTCGTCTCTGTTTTTGAACATGTTTCTATGTTTTGATGCTGATCGGCCACATTCTACATAACTTCTAGAAGGCTGCTGAAAATACTCGTTAATGTCAGGAACAAGTCAAAAGAGAGCTGCCATCTTTGCTGATGGCAAGTATCGCTCCTGCAGCGACGTTAAAAGTATTTGCAGGAAATTAGAACATGAAAAATTTTTTTATTCTGTTGGCAAATTCTTGCTTTAGTTGATTTATTTGATCTGCTCACTGTACACTAGAGATAAGCCAGTGACAGAGGATCCAGCAGAGAGCAGCACTTGCTTATCCTCCCCTTCAATCCTATTTTCCATCTTTAACTTTGTACCTTTAAATGGAGAAATCCGTGTGTACACCATGCTGGAAATCATTGGCGTTTTGCAGAGCGGCTCAACCTTTAAAGGGATTTTATACTGAAGCTTAAACTCCGGCTCTGTGAAAATCTAAACTTTTCCCCCTCCAGAATTGACCTCTTTTAAGCTATTTTAGACTCGCCTGTTATTCGTGCGTCATAATTGCATGCGAGCTACCATTAGGAAGGACTATACTGGTGTTGTTATGTAATCATGTTAGGCAGCAGCACTCATAGTATGAACACAACCTCGCACAACTCTCAAGTGCATTTTCATGGATGTCAAGGTATGAACATGCACATTTCCACATGTGCATACTCGTGTTGACACATAAGGATGCCCACACACGCCCACTCTCGCAGTCTCACACACACACTCCAGAGAAAAGTTCTCCTATTGACAAAAAGGGTCACAGAGTTCACAGCTATGTGATATATTGGACGAGAAGACTATTAGCCTCATCAGGTCTCTTTCTTTGGCAGCAAAGACGAACCGGTAGTAACTTGAACACTTATCCCCCCACTACACACACACACATCCACTAACCACTCCCCCCCAAAAAAAGAACAAAAAAAAAAACAAGTCTTTTATAGTGTTGACCCTATAAAAGGGTCATTTCCTGAAGGTGCAGGAACCATAAAAATAAAGAGGGAGAGCGCTAAAAGGACAGAGCAAGAGAAGCCGGACAGTCTTCAACTCACTGCTCAGTGTTTGCTGGAAGTTGATGACTATGTGAGGTTTTTATAGATTTATTTATTCCATGGAGGTCTCAGTTTGACGATGACACCTGTTCCTCTTGTGTAGCTGCTGGCATCAGTTTAAGGAAAGACAAACTTTGGTGCTGGATTGTTTGGATGCTGGCGACATAAGCAGTTTGTGTAAAAAGAAGAGGTTTTCGTGGGACTGTAGAAATTGTACAACATACTGTCAACTTTATGGCTAATAAAATTTCAAAGGGACCAAAGTCTATTAATACAGAGGCAAAATTTCCCCAGAACCTCAGGAATCTCACTCCTTCAACCCTCCTTGCTCTATTCCCACGCTCCCCATCCTACTATATTCCCTGCAGCCCGTATTCCCCCCTTGATTTTCCAGAATATGTCACTTCATAATTCAACAAGTGCTTTGTTAGAAAACACGGCCTCCTCGCTGCCGCATCAGCGCTCACTTCCTCCTTGCATCTTTAAAAGATATCAAAGAGCCCGATCTTGTTAGGTGCACCAAGCTCTTCGTGCGGGCATGAAAGAGGGGTGGAGGGAAGACGAGAGCGGGTCCGCGGGGAGCAACAAGCAGCCCAGTCCTATCCTAAAGGGACAGAAAATAATGGAAGGGTTTTATAGGTACAATTAAAAAGACCTGAAACAGATGTTACGTTTCACTAATAAAGGAAATAATTACTTCACACCAGTAATTAAGCCCTATGTAGGGACATGAGTGAGGAGGAGGAGGAGGAGGAGGGGAGGGAAAAGATAAAATGGAGATCATTGAAGGGATTATTGTTGATGGATGCGTTCTGGCTCTGTGTGGTCGTGTGCGAGGAGGTGCTGAGGATGAGTTTATGGAAGAGTCCATTAAATCTAAGAGGCGTTTAAGCAAACAAAATGCTGCATGGGCATAATGTCGGATCCCACGGGGGAGCCGCTGTGAAGGATAGAAGTACAATTAATGGTGGACTACCTCATGATTATCTACATGAAAAATTAATTAGCCTCTTTTCTGTGGTGGAGTGCAGCTTCTTGCTGTATTTATCACCTGTGGTAGCACTTCTCCTCGATGTGCCCACATCATCTCAGAACATTCTTTATGGTTAAAGGGATTTCTTCAGGGATGTATTTGATTCAGATAGTGCATACAGGAAAAACTCATAAAGAAAACTATGAATATATGATGTTGCATAGAGAAAATGCTTCCTGGAGGGACGTCTTGGCTCAGGCTCTGACATATATGGGTGTATTCAGGGATTTTCACCCCCTTTTATTTAGTTGTCCAGAGTTCAAATGGAGAGAAACTTCCAGGGAGAAGTGTTGCACAGTTTTTTTTTGTCCAAGGGCATGATGTGAATGTGTGATGGAGGAAGAGAAGGGCAGGAAAGTTTGAAGAATAAAATGTAAAAAGTTATTTTGGTTTTGGAGAACTGGACCTGTTTGGTTCATCCTCTCTGAACATGGTCGCCCTTCCTGTAGCTTCTGCTACAGGCAGTACCACATATTTTTATAGGACATCAACAAGTTATGCCAAAGGCTGTTACACAGGACATGAGGTATGAAATAAGAGACGTACGAGTCAAGTGTAACATGAATTTAAAAGAAATCCTGGAATCTGTGGAGTGAATGTGGACAGCGGTTACCTAGATAATCGGTCGTGGTATCTCTTAGTATCTCTGAGTCCAGGATAGAAAACTGTGGAGGCATCCTGTCTGCTATTAACAAATTAAGAAGTAAATCATATAATTGATTTTAAAAACATGTTAATTGTTTTTATTACAAGTAAACTGTCTTACAGATTAATTTTGATGTAGCTTGTTTTGATAAATAATAATTTCACGACAGAGTAATCATGCATTCAACATATGGAAATTAAGATGAAGATCATTTTGCTGGGAAAACATTGTTGCTGGATCAGAAAAGTCCTGTTTTACTCTGTATTTTTAGAACTGAAGCATATTCATAGCTCTTACATAGTACTTAGACTTGAGACAAGTCCCTGGTCTGATTTCATGAATGAATTTTGATAAGCACACATTTATTGTTTGGAAATGTTCTCAAGTTAAATTAAGACCGTATTTGGTACAAAAAAAATCTCTGTAACCGCATATGAATAATCTACTCTTATTCTAAAAGTCGCTAACTTTGGAGTTCAAGTAGTTCTGCATCAGGTCTTAAAGGATCTCACAGTATGTAAAACAGAGTGACATTTGCTTAATGATATGTGCATGTGTAAAGTCATGAAAAATACATACTTTCATCATGTCTTTAAATATTTCACAGTAATAATTCAACAAAAATTAAGCTGTGATAGAAAAAGAAATATGTAATTTAAATTTGATTCAACATTAAAACCACCTTTAACTGCAGTAACATGAGGTAACTGATGTTATGCTATTTTATGTGGCATTATCTGCCCCTCATCAGTATGGATCTCTGATCATTACACTGTTACTTCAGTTTAGTGAGGTTTATGGTCATTTGTTTACGCATATTTCACAGTCTGCCCAACATTTTGCTCAAAGACTGCAAAGTTCCCATGTCCTGTGGCTACAAAACCAAACCAAATCATGACAGTTGATATGAGATGTTTCTGGTGATATGCTGTGAGTTTCATTAAATGCGGTGCTGTCAGTTGTGTTGAGACTTCTCCATTTTAAGATCATCTGTCCAAAAGATAGCTCAAGAAGTCTTGTGGTTTCATCCAAACCAAAGTGATGCTGCCATGATATTAGAGAGAAGATTATCTATCTTGTTCAGTCTTTTTGCAATAGTAGGCTACAGATGTGAACTTTAACACTTCGCATGCTAATTGAAGCTGGTCTCAGATGTAGTTGTTGTTTTAGATTCTGTAAGTGTTGCATGATTGGCGTGAAGCTTGCGGTGAATAATCTTGTAGATAAGATTTTTGATATTAGTAGATTCAATAGTTGTTTGGGAGTGGCATCTTTATTATTTCCAGATTGATGACCAGCAACAATTATTTCTCTAAGGTAATTGCTGATGTCTTTCCTCTTTAGCATTATGTCATCACACACCTGAACGTTTCAGACATGAATGCTGTAAAAAATAGAGGCACCTACACAAGCAGGACCTGACTGAAACCTTCCTATATTTCACTAAATAAATGATATCATGAAGTAATATGTGTTGCTTTAAATCTTAAATTGCACTTATAAATGGATGAATGCTTTATTGTCATTGCATTTCACCATTCAACAAAACTGCATTCCTTAAAAGAAAAACAAACTAGGAAGTTAGCACAATTTAAGAATCTATTCTTAAAACTTGGTAACAAACAGATGATATTTTTCCATAAATCGTTAATGTGCAAAATCTTATAATGTGAAAAAGGCTTTACAAGCATATCCTCATTCTAAATCCTCTTATTCAATGTATGATGACAGCTTTTCTTTTGTTCACGCATCTCTAACTAAATACAGTTCAACATCGAAACATAAATATTCATGTCCAGCTTCTTAATTCGACCCTAATGGTCTGGTAAAAGTGAACATTTCTTTTGTGACAACATGGAAAGTATTTAAAAAGTATTTAAAGAGTGTCTGTTTCAACTGTGTTTTTTAATTAAAAGGGAATATTAGAACAGTCTATTTGCTTTAAAAGGTTGTGTTTTTGAATGTATTTTCTCTTTTTTTCTAACACTCCAATCTCATCATTGAATTCAGATTATCTTCATCCTCACTGATACTCTGATTGAAACCTGTCATTCAAAGCCCAGCAGCTTTAAAAACAAAACCTCCACATTAATCAAAGCCATCTGTCTGTCATGTTCAGATGTTTGCTTATGTAAAGCACGTGAAAAGTTTTGCATGTGACAGAGAACAATGTTGTCCTGTGATGTTAATGCCTTGCATGTATGTGTGGATGCACACAAACACTGGCGGTCACACCCCAGCATGCCTCATGCTGTCCAGCTGTCCACCCCATCGCAGTTCATTGCTCTTCCCGTCCTGCTGTTCAGCAAACGTTCGCATAATGCAAACATATGTAACACTAAAAACAATGAGTCTTGAGTGTGTTAGCTGAAGGCAGTCACTATGGAGGTTGTGTAGGTTGTGTGTTTATGTGCAGCCGCCTGTTTCCATGTGTGTGCGCGCGTGTGTGTTCACTGAGCTTGAACAGGGAGCATTAGGAGGTGTCTTTTGTTGCTCCTGGGGGGCTACCGTGCTCGGTCCTAATAGGAGTCTTGTGCCTGCCGTTGTCCCAGGAGAGCCTTGTGAATAAGGGGGTCTAACTTCACACACACACACATGCACACACACACACACCCCTCTATCCTAAGCTGGAGCTCGGCCTCCCCCACCACCCTCTCCACTCCCTTGGGACTGGCTGAGAGACAAAGAGGGAGTGAGGCTTGGGTGGAATGGGATGTTTGAGGGGGTGCGCTGTGGCCCCTGTCTTATTAGAAGGGTCGTGAACGTGTCACGATGATTAATATGCCGAGGTGCGTTGGGATACCCTAGAGTCACATTTATTCAACACGAAGGCTCCCAAACACACACACTCCACAAAATGGCACATTTGCATTTCCCATTAAGAAAAGAAAATTTAGATATATATGCAAATGAAACTCCTATCTCATTATGCATTATCCATTTGGACATTAACAATAGATGACCATTTCCCTCCCCGCCCTGTGTAAGCTGTGCATTTTCACCTGATTGGTTTATGTTACCAACACATCTATGCAGCTTGCAGAGTTTGAGTCAACTAAACTTCAATCTATGTATTTTTTTTTCTGTATTGTGAGGCAGACATAAGTGCAAAAACATCTGTGATTAATATCATCAGCTTCTAAAATTTCATCAAACTGATAATTCAGTTTAAAACATATTCATGAGCCACTTTTTTCCTTTTTTAACCTAATTTGTTTTGACAGTGAATGCATTAGGTGAAAAGAAAAGCGAACAAACTACCACAGGGTGGGACGAGATCATCTCAATCTCTGATGGTTATGGATTGTAAAAAGTTATTAATAGCTGTATGAGGAAGTTTGGTCACAGCAGAAACAGTAGAAACCCTTTTAAAATTGATCTTTATTCTTTTCTTATTTTGGTCAGCAAAAGATTATTTGACCAATAAAGGCCGCATTTTAGGCAAGATTCCCTTATCCATTGTATAACTACTTTTCAACTTCCCCCATCCATCTGTTTTCAACAGTTTAACTGGCTCAGTTCTCGTCTACGCCTCAGTGACATTACCGCTAAAAGCATTTAAATGGGCTGAGATCGTATGAAAACGGACAGATGGCATGGTGAATAAACCCTTATATTCTATATGCCTCCCCTTGCTTGCATGTATAGGAGGCTAACTATGGAACACAGGTACCAAGGGAGTCCACCAGATGTTTGATAGGCCCACCTGCAGGCCCGCTGTGCGTTGGCAGTAAAATTTTGTGCGCTGCATATGCTGCAATTATACCACAGGGAAATAAGCTGCAGTAATAATGAAGCAGGTTTGAAGACATAGAGAGGAAAAGCAAACAAACCTGTTTCCTTTTGGAAATGTGGCCACTGGCTATTTTTCACTCTGGCTTTAGCTAAAGCAAAATAAGGGGAGTGTTTATACTGACGAAGGCTTATTTTGTATGTTTGTCATCAGTTAAGCTCAGTATAGGTGTTTGTTGCTCCAGCTGAGGGTGCTAAGGACAAAATCAGAGTTCATATCTTTACTGCAGGACTGAAGTCAGAGTTTTAACGCACTAGGTTATAACTTAGCAAATTGTCCAGGAAATTAAGCCATAAAAATGTCTTGTTGTAAAGGTTTTTTAACCTTTTTCCTAGTAATATGCTCAAATGGTGAGAAAAAAGTAAGCTCAGGTGGAAGGATTAAATGACGCTTTGGTTTTTTGCTCTTTACAAGCTAGCTATGCTCGTTTTGCACAAATGGAGCGCTCAGCCAAGACATGGGGTGTAATTGAGCTTCAGGCATTCTCCTTCGCCTCTAGCTTGTGCATTTATAGGATCTATAAAGGCACAAATTGATTTCACCTATCAATGCAGTCATTGTTTAACATGACGTGGCTCATATGTTTTGCAGGTGTGTTTAATAACTCAGGTCCTGAATTAAATCCCAGCACACAGGCCCTGCTTCTCAGGTTACTCCTTCTGGAGAAAGGCTTTGGATTAAGAAACTGAACCATTTCAGCTCCACAGTGTTTGCCATGTTGTTGATTTTTTTTTTAAAGTAACTTAATGAAGAGCTTCTGTGTGTCTGTCCCCAAAAGGAATAATCACAAATAAATCCCAAGCAAACTGCAGAATGGTGCATTCCCAGTTTTGTGCTGATGAGCAAACACAACACCACCCACGTTAATTGCTGTGACCTCAGCAACCTACTAAAAGGAACATTGACTATTGTTTGTTCAGCGTGAGACACTGTATAATTTACACTCACTAATGACTGTGCTTGGAAATACAGGCTGAAGGACCATGTCTGTCCCTGGCTTGGCCCTTATTCAACGTTCTCCCTGGACTCGTCTAATGGATAGTCCATCTGTACCTCTGTGAATTCATATCCCTCTATGGATGCCCATAATTAAATTACAAAACTTGTTTAGTGTGAAAAAAAGACAGCCTGGTGCAGTGTTCTCGCCTGGTCAATGGAGTCTGCTAAACAATTCACTATTGGCTGGAGAATCTCCACCCTAATCAAAACAAAAACAAACTGTGGCCAATTCAGCGCTGCTGTGTCTCTGAGATTTGGAATGGCTCTCTGGTGAAAAGGCGTGTGATGTGAAAAAAGACATATTACCATTGCCATAGGGTCGACCTTGACCTTCAAACTCAATCTGGCTGTTAGGGCCGCCCCTCCCCAGCACCCCTGAGATGTAAAGAGGCTGACAGTTTTGACCCCTGATCCCATTTCTTAACTAGGCTGAGGTGCCAAATAACCTTTTGACCCAGGAAGCATTTGCAGGTTGCCTGAGCAACCTCAGATTTAGCGGTGATTGACAGGTCCAAGCTGTTTTTTTCATCTTCTTCTTCATTTATTTTTTGTTTTCGTAAAAGGATTAACGATAATAACCCCTTTACAAGATAACTGACCAATCACAAGATACATTTTTTATCTTTTTGGAGTAAATCTGATGGGTCAAATCTACTCAGAGAAAATGGACGGATTAAATATTCTATTGTACTCTGTTGGCACATTATCATGTTAGTTAGAAACAGAATAAATTTCCCTTAATAAACGAACACTTTACATGGAAATGAATGTATGAATTCAATGGACGGATGTCATTATATCAGATGGAGGTCTATGTAAATGAACCATGTGGTGCAAACACCAAAAACACGAGTGCCACAGATCATGGCAGGAATAAATCTGCCTATTTCATGAGATAGCTTGTGCACTCTGACGTAAGTCATAATCCGCACCCTAAATACATTTATAACTTGGGGGAGCCAGTGGGAAAAAAAATAGAAGTTTTGATTTCACTATTTGTAATGTAGGGGTAGTCCATTTTATTACGGCTGACCCAGGGGAATGTAAGGTTACCATCTGGCCACTGGTCACCATTACTGATTCTCGTTTTAATATGCAAATGGATCCTTTTTCCCACCTAAGAGTAATCACAAATGTACCCTTACTAAACCACAGGCCATGTGCACATATAAAACGTAACAGCTTTCTTGCAGATGGCCAGAGTTTGGCTGCTGGTTTTCTAGAGACAGGGCTCATAGTCAGATCAGTGTTTGTGTTTTAAAATATCATGCTTCAGAAATACACTCAAATTATCTTCTTTTGGTATTAAGCTGTTTCTTTTACATATAGTTACTCTGAACCAGCCTACCGTATGTCAAATTAGGTTTCTTTTTAAAACAGTAGAAACACAGCAAAACATGGCAGAACAAACAAATTTCGCTGCATAGAAACAGAACATACTATATGTTGGTAATAGCTACAAAGAGTTTAAAAACCATGCTTAATTAGTCATGCTGTTGCACGAAATGCACCAGTATGTTCTTCATTATCTAATCCATGTTCAAAAACACATGCAGTAATTCATGCTGGTCCAAAAGAGCTGCGACTGCATTTAATGACCCACAACATCTCTCAACAATATTACATTTTCTGCAACTTGAAACCATGAAAACCTCAAAAATCCTCCTGTGATTGCTGTTACTGAAAATATATGCTAAATTGATTAACATATACACTGGCAATAATTATTTCCGGTCTTAAATCCGACATTTGAGGGATATTTATTAATGTAATTGTTTAGAGATGAATAACAATGACATGGTAAGAACAAAACAAGTTCATGACTTAAAAGTTGTTTAAAATAAAAAAAAAGGTCACAACCTTGACTAAATGAAAATTTGATAATTAGGCGGTTTAGCATATTAAATATATATTCGGAAACAGAAATATGCATTATTATCTGTTAAATTCTGATGGTGACATTCATCTATTATAATATAAAATCAAATTTAAGTCTGTTCTCTTCCCCACAGCCGAGCCCCTGGTGCAGGTGAACGGGAAACCAAGCTGCTGCTTCTTCAAGTTCAGCCCCAAACTGATGTTCACCAAGGTGCTGAAGGCGCAGCTCTGGGTGTATCTGCGACCGCTGCAGGAGACCTCCACCGTCTACCTGCAGATCCTGCGACTGAAGCCCGTCACAGAGCAGGGCAGCCGTCACATCCGCATCCGCTCCCTGAAGATAGAGCTCAACTCCAGGGTCGGCCACTGGCAAAGCATTGACTTTAAGCATGTGTTGCAGAACTGGTTCAAACAGCCCCACACCAACTGGGGAATTGACATCAACGCCTTTGATGAGAGCGGCAATGACCTGGCAGTTACCTCGCTGCGACCCGGGGAGGAGGGGCTGGTAAGGATCCTCAGACCTGTCCCTGGGGCCGGGGAGGGCACTCACTTCCACCGCAGCTCACTTTCATGTAATCCATATTTCAAAGATATGCTGCCAAAATTAATAAGAGAAATCAATATATGTGGAAATGATCAGAAAGAGGCTGGAATAGGGATTATACTGTTTAACCTCTTATTAACATAGTTAAATCTTGATATGAGATAGTTCACGCTTCCACAAAATATAAAAAGTTTGCTTTGTTTAAGTCTAGTAAGATGTGACAGCAAGTTACTTTAGTCCTTTTCTTAAATGTCCTTATGTTAAGGTAATTTTTATGGAAGACTATAGATGCGATATAGGAAAAAGCAGTGATTCCACCTTAAGCATGAAAAGCATATTTAGGATTTTACCGTAATTAAAAGATTAAAATGTGAAGCAAGTTTCCAATAGATAAGATATGAGAATCCCATATATGATAGTTTCATCAAGAAATATTGATCTGTTCTGTAAATAAGACACAAAGGGCGATGAAGTGTTAGTGGTAACAAGTAGTTACAGGTCATTTAATTTACATAAAAGCCATGATTTACATTGCCAATAAATATTCCTGCACTTCACAATATTTTGTGAAACTGCATTGTATCTCAAATTTAAAAAAAAACACTGGAAATATCCCAGTTTTTCCACTGATGTAAAGCCATGTTGCAATTATTCTTGCTTTTAAGTGTGCAGGGTAATACAACTGTAGGCAAGTAGCCTCATAAAATGGCATTTATGTGTTCAAAAATTATACATTTAGGTCAATCCATTGAAAACCCCATGAACTTTGATGGGATCAGAGTTCTACATCAACTACATCCTATCTTCAAATTAACTAAAACTAGCTAAATCTATTTGTTTACATAATGCACTTTTTAGAAACCCTTTTTTTTGTTTTTGCTTTTGTTTACAGTTGAAAATACCATCTCTAAGTGTGCATAACAATCTTTTTAATCACCAGAGATACTATGGTCATTGTTTGTGTTTTTTTATTCTTTTATTAACTAAACTGCTGACTCCTGTGTAATGTATGGAGCCGCACTGACAAGCTCAAACTTCAGGCTCGAAGCAAAAGCCATCGGTGAGACATTAATCTAGTTAGTTACTGTGACTGACAGCTAAATACAACATCTTTGTTGAATTATGTAGGCCACTTACCCGAGTTAAGCAACACCAAATATTTACCAAGTGGTTATTTGGGTCAGATCTTCACAACACACCAGAGGTCAGCTCTGGTGTCTTGGCCAATAAATCGTTGCCCTCTGACCACACAGCAGTGTGCAATATTATTCTTCAGCAAGAAAAAAAAAAAAAGCGGGGGAAAAAAAGATCAAAAGCACATGCAAGTGTACAAAAATACAATAAAAAACACAACAAGCAAGAAAGAGGCAAGCTCGGCTTCTCCTTAATCCTGGATCTTTTTTTTTTTTTCTGCTGCAGAGGCCCTAAAGGCCAACCTGTCATGGTCTCACCCCGACAGCCTTTCAGCTTATTTCCTCTTTTGAATGCTTCACAAAAAAACTTTGCTGCAGCCCAGCTGGAATCACTGTGGGGAGAAGAAGCCTTTGTAAAATAAACACACTGAAGTAAAATATTTGATCTGCTTGCTACGCCCAAAGGTCAAGGTTATAGTAGCCTGCAGATGACCTCCCGGGTCAGGGATCAAACCAAGCATACACAGTCAGCCATTAGTGTTTTGAAAAGGCTAGTTTCTGTCAATGCCTATTGAAACAAAACTCAAATGGCACATTGTGTTGATTCTTGAAAATGACAAATTGATTAAGTTACATTTTAGTAAACTGTGAGATGTGTTGGTGCTGAATTTAAAGCAGGTTCAAGCTTTTTCTTTGTTACATAAGAGCTAGACTTTTCAGGTCACTAAAATGTCAACTTATAAGTTTGATGTTAAAACTGCGAGTTATGAGCAGCTTTTAATGCAATGGATCACCTCTTCTTTTAGCACTCATGCAATGCTGGCTTTGCGACAGTGTAAAAAATCCATGTTTTATTTGGCTTTACTGATAGTATAAATTGCCATAACATAGCCCAAACCTAAATTCCTTGCATATAAATATAGTGATGCTGTTGTTTTTAGCTTGTGCTTTAGCCCCAACCTTTTCCAGATCTTTAAAAGAATTGAAAAATGCTGATCATTTTCGATCATGTGAAGGCATGTATGAATTTATGATCATATTAACGATGAAGTATGTGACCATAAAACTGGGGTAAATAGGCATGAAATTATTTGGAAATTTGTCTAATGCAAATAATTTCCAAGTAAACAGTCCAGAGTACTTAATTCATGGTAAAAGTCAATAAAATCTAGTTCTGTTGTACTATGATGCAACTTTTATGATTAGATTATTTTTCTAATTGGCTTGTGCTTATCAGATAAATCCGTGGTATATCTGAGCTACTGATCTTTCACATGTTATCAGAAGCGGTTGTGCATGACCTTTACGTTTTTTTAATTGCCTGCTTGGCTGATTATTTACACAAAATGTCTCATGAGTCAGTCTTATCAGATTTTATCTGATAACTAATGAGTTATCAAAGTCTATATACTAAATAATTGATTGGGGCCCTTTCTTTAACACACAAGCTATGCAACATTGAAGCTCCCTCAGTCAGTTAAAATTATATCATTTTGAATATGTCCTCTTTATTCGAACATGCAAATCATGTGAATTGACCTCTGACATATATGTTTGATACTATAACAATTCATATTACCATGACAATTTAAAGTGATTGTACAGCAATAGTAGATGTAGGCTATTGAAAATAGAATTTTTACATGGCAAATATTATTAGACAGTCATTTTTTATGTTAAAGGATTAAACTATATCACAGTAACTGTGCAAAATGATGAACTATAGAAAAATATGACATTAGACTCTGGTAATTTTTCACAGAACAGCTAATAAACAGGGATCAATTAGGGAGTATTGTGTAAAACAAAATGTAATTTGATATGAGGTGTTCCAAATGTTAATGTGGTCAGACAGAGACAAAGCATTTGTTGCAGATGCTTGAAAAAAAAGAGCTGCAGCTTATTGTCCATGCGATCATGGAAGATAAAAACATCACAACTGTATGGCCAGATCTATCGAAGGTTTGCGCATATGAAAACGTGTGCAAACTTGACAGCGCATGCACACACATATTAATTCACTAAAGGGGTGAGCATGCAAAATAACACCTGCACTCAGGTTAGCATGTTTGCCTTGAATGAGGAGTAGATAAATAAATAAGCTTTGCACTCACGTTATGATTGACTAAAAGTGCTGTTGCCTCATTCTGTGCCTATATTTAACACTTCTGAAAAGCAGGTACAAACTGGCTGCCCCCTGCAGAAACAGCCTAATTCTGCAAGAGTGCAGATGCACATCAGTCTGATTCACAATATTTTCTGAGGGTTTGTGGAGGCAGCCCATTTATTTATCATTCTTTGATTCCAAAACAATTAACACAACAAACAAACACCAGGATTCAAAATGAGTTTATACAAACCAAAGAGAATTTTCACCACGTAGCTCAGTGGTTATGGAATCTGAGATAGATTATGTCTTTCTATTTTCCTCTTTTTGGTCATGTCACATTTTTAACTTGACAATGCACAGTGCACCCCTTTCCTCCAGAAGCGTGCAGCTCTCCATTTTTCCATTTTCAATTTCATTTTGCACTTTCTTCTCTTCAAACTAACTCCACTAGGTTAATTATGTCTACATTTTAAAGGTATTTTTTTTCTTTTGTCCAGACATTAAATTGAAAATGTTTTATTGACTTTTACATGTTTTCACTGTCAGCTGCAGTCTTCCTTCAAACTGAGCGTGCAAAATCCCCATTTAAGTAGGGGGTCTCCAACACGTTTGCACGTGCCAAAGTTTATGCGGTCAGTTTCAGGATATCACCCATAAACTGTGGTTCAGCTACACACAAGCAAGATTTTTGACAAATTTCTACATGCAAATGGGATCTTAGTAGATCTGGCCCTATGTGTATATCCATCAACAACTGTGGCAGAGTTGGTATGTTGAAAGTGATGCATATTTATTACTCAGTCCAACTGAGTGAGAGTACCGTATGATAATATTACAGTAAAGCAGCAGGGGGGCAATGACATATTCAGCTGCCACTAGCAAAATGGAAAGCCATGTTCATGAAAAAATAGACTTAAACAACAATTTACAATTAATTAATTACACAGCATCAGTGGCAGTTCACAGAATGACAGCGAGGCTAGATGATGTGTAAAGAAATATTGCTGTAAGACCAGCAGCTCTCTTTAAATCTGATGTTTTCTGCCATTAAAGTGTTACAATAGACCCCATCTAATACTGGCTTGTTAACGTGGTGCTGTTGGTTTAAGCCAAATTCAGACAGGATACATTTTTTAGGATTTTGACCCCTGTACAGCTGAAATACATGACATGCTCTTTTATAGTGTGAAACTAGCTCCTGGTGATTCAGTCTGTTGGGATCACATGGTCAGTGAAGAACCCTGGCAGTTTCTCTCTTATGCGTAATTAATTACTTGCTTGACGAGGCATGGTGTACTTGCCAAAGTTAAGCCAAGTTCTGAAGTTTCTTGTGTTCAAGCAGGCTGAACTTCTTCTCTATGCTCTCCGTCTTGCTTGCAGTATTTTTATTTTATCTCTTTTTTGGATTGACATTTGTTGCTTCACCCCATCGCATGTGCTCTTTTACAGCACATTTACATGACACCAAAAAAAAAAAAAAAAAAATATTGTGTTATTCAGACCAAAACCAGCCTTTCAACACCTTCACAAATCAGTTGAAATGAGCCTTAGCATGCAGCACATGGTCCATAGATCATTTTTTGGCATCTTTTTACAAAAATAGTAAAGAGAAAGCATGCAATTCATAAATACAGATAATTCCCAATAATGTTTCTGTTTCTGACTTATATGATCTGACTTATTATTATCCGAAACTTATTAAAAAGACGCTTATTTAGTATGTGTGTCAGCTTGCTGCTTAAAGCACTGTCATTGTCAGATTGTTGCTCTGCTGTAATATCTATAAATTATAATCACAGTCATCCAACAAGTCACCATATAAGAAACTTAAAGCATCTCTGCACTGAATAGGGCTATACTTTCATAAACAATGCAGCGACAGAACGTACTGAACCCTGTTTTTCACACTGTTCATATTAGTGTTTCAGACATACTATGGTCAATAATTCCCCTCCTGTGCATGTCTACTGGGATCATGACAGTTATTTTATCAAATAGATGCATCAAACAAATCATCTCTGCATAAAACCATACTGACTGGCATAGTGCATCAATCTACTATTATTCTGAGATGCATCCACCTTATAAATAGAGCCATGTTTGTTCACATAGAACTTTAGTAAACACTAATTAATCAATTTTGTTTTTTGTTTTGTCGAGAAGAAAATAATATAAAGTAGAATCACAGATTTCTTATGTAAATCATGTATTATCTACGGAGATCCCTGGGGCACCCCTTCATTACCAGTCGTGATGCAGGTCCATGTTTCCACAGTAGCCCACACACAGAATTTTCATGGGAAAGGGAAGGGGAGGGCTATTCATTTTGTTGCAACTCTCAATTTTACTGTCAAATCTCACCAAATCCTACATAATCAATTTTAATCAGCAAAATGATAATTAATTAAATGAATGAATGAAAAATGCTTTATTAATCCCAGAGGGAAATTGCAATTTATATATGAAAAGTGTGGTATGTCAATAGGTTTTCTAGCACTAGCTACATCAATAATACACACAAAACACAGCAAATAAATCTATGTTTTCAGCTTAGAAACAGTTTTTATTAAGATCTGTGATGGCTGTTTATGAGGATCTAAATTTTCTTTGTTTTATTACCATTGTACAAAGTAAAATCAAGAACAAGATGTTTTCTTATAAATTGAGATTCATGTCTTAACTTATGTGATCTGTTATGATGGATTTGCTTACTGTAAAACATTTAACAACAAATGTTTATTTTCTGAAATATTTAGTATAAAACTGTATCACAGTTTCTTTGCGTTGCACATTTTATGTACAAGATTTTTCAATGTCCTTTACATAAAACATTAGAAGCATTACATTAAGCATTACATGAAGAAATATTAAAAACAAACTTTTAGAATAGATTAAATAGAAAAGTAGAAAAAAAGGAAACCATCAAAGAGGATATAATTAAGTGAAAGTTTAAACAGATGAAGGCTCCTGACAAAGTGTGATGAGATGCGTTGTGCTGCTGGGTAACCCCTGGTGTAATTTTTTTAAATGAAAATCTGTTTATTTATTTTTTTACATAATTGTATTTACCTTTCTGCCTGTAGTTCTTTTATAACCACCTCTTTCTGTTTGCTTTGCTCCTCCTCCCCCTGATTCCAGCAGCCGTTCCTGGAAGTGAAGGTTCTTGAGACGAGCAAACGTTCTCGGAGAAACCTGGGTTTGGACTGTGACGAGCACTCCACCGAGTCTCGCTGCTGTCGCTACCCTCTGACTGTGGACTTTGAGGCCTTTGGCTGGGACTGGATCATTGCCCCCAAACGGTACAAAGCCAACTACTGCTCTGGCCAGTGCGAGTACATGTTCATGCAAAAGTATCCACACACCCACCTGGTGCAGCACGCCAACCCACGAGGCTCCGCCGGGCCTTGCTGCACCCCAACTAAGATGTCCCCCATTAACATGCTTTACTTCAATGACAAGCAGCAGATCATTCATGGAAAGATTCCAGGGATGGTGGTGGATCGATGTGGTTGCTCTTAGGCTGGCAGGAGAAGATACACACACACACACTTGTGTAAAGCCCTCATCAAACCACCCAAAACCCTTATGGAGCTCTCCCCAGTCACCAGAACTCACTCCCCAGCACCAGATTACATTTTTGCTTAGCCACAAAAGCATCCCACTGTTTTGTTCCCCTCTCCCTTAATTTCATTGATTCTAACTGTACAAAATGCTTTGAATGACACATGAATCAAAAAATGAACTGAGTGATGGAAATACAGAACATTATGAATGATTTAAGGAGGATGTTCATGTGGAGCAGCTTCAGAAAATGGTAGTATGTGTTAGAGTTTTTTTTCTCTTTTTTTTCCCTTGTGGCATCTTTGTGAAAAGTCCAGGTTAGTGGAATGAGATACAAGGAGACATAGGCATAGTTAATTAAGCAGCATCAGTTTTCGAGATGGTTCTGGGAATCCTTAATTTCACAGATATACTTATGTACGGGTGAGATTTGATTCACTTAAATGTTTACAAAGGGGGCATGATCAGAGTTAATTTGCAATCCATCACTTTAAAAAAAAAAACTCAGAAAAGGAAACACACTAATGTGCAGACGTTTAACTAGGTGAGATACTGTTAGGATAAATCCAAGTTCTTGTTTACAGATATTTGGAGATGTAAAGTGCAAAGGAGGTCCAAAACCAAACTGTACTGTCTATTAATGTATAACACCCCAGTGTGACATTCTTGAGTATCTTTGAAACCTCTTTGATCTTTTTATTTGTAGTCTTGTAAAACTTAAAAAAGGAAAGAGAAGACACTACACAAAGTTTATCCTTAAATAAAGTCGGTATAGCTGTTACAGTCATTCTACTAAATAGATTATATATGGTTTTAGTTCCGCATGCACACTAAAGTCTAAAATAAAACTGAAATGTAGACTCATTTACTCTGTACCGTTTGAGAAACCAGAACAAGGAAATGTCCTGCAAGATTACAAGAACCTGGCAGGTTTTTTGTGGTTTTTTTTTCCTTTTATCATTCTAGCCAACAAAGTTAAAAAACACAAGTCTTGCAGTTGCAGTAACAGTTTAGAGAGGAGACTTAATGCACTGTTTCACAACCCAAAGGGGCTTAGGACTAGACACATTAAAAAGAACAAAATCTCTACCCTAAAATAAACACACAAGGGTGTCATTACGCTCACACGTTGAGGAGCTGAAAGTAGCACAAAACCTGATTATCTCTAGAAGTTTACATATTTCTACTTGTTCACGTCTGTGTAAAATAAAATAAAATACAAACAAAAAAACAAAAAAATAATAATAAACACTTAAATGAAGAAAGAGCAGTAGCTAAATTACTCCTGTCAAGCCAGTTCATTCATATTTTTTCAATGCTAGTTTCATAAAATAAAATAAAATATTATAATAACGCATAAACTTCATTGGCAGTACTGTGATAAATAATAGCTTTTTTAAATAAAATAAAAATCCACAACAATTTGCAGTGTGAAAAAAAATAGAAAAGACAAAAAAAAGCTGAAGGTAATGTCACTGATATTAGTTTATAGAGCATTTTCGATTGCATTTTGAAATGCCCCCATCCACCTCAACCTCAGCTGCATCATCTTTGTCATAATGGAGAAAAATATTGTTAGTGCTTGAACACAGAGTAGATTAGTACGCTCGAAGCTTGTCTTTGTCTCCTGGATGTCAAAGCAAAGATATCCTTTTGTTATAAACGAAAGCACTATGCTGTTGGATAAAGTGAGAGCCTTCTGACATTATATATAAATGATATATGTATATATTAGAAAAGGGGTACAAAAGCCTTTTTTGGGGCACTCTACCTTACCAACATTAAATTTTGCACTATGGGATGTTCATGGCGTGAGGAGGTAAAGTGTTTGTTTGTGTTTTACCAAGCACATGAGAGCTTGTACAGTATAGCATTAAAAAAATTTTTTTAAAAAATATCCAAGCTTCTGGTGATGAACAAAACTAGGAAATTTATCACTTCATTTCGATACCATCACACTTTTCTGACTTTATCTGAAGCGGGGGCCTGTCCATACACCCACACACTTTGATCCAATCTGGAACCTGGACATACAGTAGCAGCGGCCTGAAAGGCCTCCATGCCCACTTTGGGGTAATTATTCATGTGTGTAATACATGTCTGGATCAAAATAAAAACATAGAATGCTTTAACTGGAAATGGCCCACCCATCAACTTTAATCTGTTACCATGTTCGAGAGACGGCATCCTTAAACATGACTTAAATAATGTGTCGACTGTCACGCATAGACGTGTTTTTGCCTTTGTGTGTTTTTTAAGCGAGAGCACCCATGTAAGAATGGGAAGAATATCCAGGGATTGTTAGCCAAAGTAGAGAATGACATGTTGCGTGCTGTAAACCTTTCCGATTGCAGGAATATGCTAGAACATTTCAAAGGGAGGAAAAGCTGGTTTTGGGGCAGTGGTTGGAGAAAAAAAATTCAACTGGTTTGTTGTTATTTATTAATATTAATTACAATGCATTTTAAAGTCTGTCTACCTCACTTACGCCTTCTAAAACCTTTGCTTTTAAACGAAAAAAAAAGAATAAATGTCAGCAGTTAATCAGTGCAAGCATTTTACTCATACAGTAAGAGCCACCGCCCATGCCCTCCAAAAATGTAGATGAAAACCACAGGGTCCCCTTGCTCTCAGGTTCAGATTGAGTTATTGTCAGAGTGACTGATGGTAGCGGCTCTGGTCATGTGTGGTCAAAAGAAATAATTAGCTGTGCCCACATCTGTGTCTTAATTATGGTTAAAGCTGTTGAGAAGTTGTATTTTGAATTTTCGTGTTTGTATACTGGTATGTGTGAGAGTTTTGTTTTGTTCCTTTTTTTCATATAAATATATGAGAGTAAGAAATATCTATGTCAATACAAACCCAAATGTTAACTTTTATTATGTTTTGGACAGGTTCACCGCTTCTAACATTTTCTGTCTTTCCCCCCGCATTCCTCTGTTCTTTGTATAGTAAACAAAAAAGACGAAAGAAAGAAAAAAATCACCCCAACTTTGTAGTTCAATTGTTGTGCATATAAATAACTGTATGATTATTTTTGCCCTTTGTTGTTTATTTACTGTCATTTTTCTTTTGTACAATAAATCATTTATTTAGCTTATGGGGTTTGTGTTTATTTTTGTTTGTTTGTTTGTGTTTTGATGTTGTTATAAAGTGTAATTTTACTTGCTGCTGTATCCGCAATCCGTGTTGTCATGAATGGATGTAGAATAGTCTACGTTTTGCTTGTATAAAGGGTTAGTGTGTTGTGTTCTTCGATTGTTAACTAAAACTGATTTTTTTCCCCCACCAACTCAGATGTCAGACACCCAAATAAAATGGTGCATATTAAGAAAACAACTCAGAAGTAAATAAGTGATTGGACAAAGGCCCACAGCTGCAGTGGTAAGACTAAGGTGCATATGTTTTATTTTTTATTCGCTTAAGATCATTTTGCTCCACTTTCTTGTGCTTTCGTGACTTTTTATGATAAAGAACCTCTTAATGGCTGGTTTCAAAATAAACCATCCATTTCTATACCCTGTCCAGTGCCTTGTAGACTGCTGTCAGTCTTAGTTGCAGGATGAGAGGCTGGGTACATCCTCACTGACTGTCAATTAAGTATGACCAGTTAACCTAACACGCATGTTTTAAGACTAAAGGAAGACACCAGAGTACCCACACACAACTACCAGTCATATACACCACAACACTTCCCCCACATTCAAAATAATGATTCCCAGTATAAAGAGGGATTATTCCAACATGAAAGAAAATCCTCATTTATAGTCGTTTTCCAGCATTTCCATTGATTGAGAACAAGTATTGTACCATAACTTTCATTTGAATTTGAATGTTGGGAGATTGGAAAGTTTTTTGTCATGTTTGTGAGTTCTGAAATAAGCTGTTCTCTGCCCTCATTTCATTAGTTGAGTAGCCAACTATGTATGAGAGTTCATTGTCACTACAGCAATACTGAAAACAGCTGTTATGTCAGAACCTCTGGGGTCAGAAATCCATGCAGAAGTGGGTCATGAGTATAATATTTTCAAACACAGTGAAGAGGTGTAGCTATTCAGATTATTTATGTGATGCATATTGCATAAACCAAACCAAGTCACTGAAATGTCTGAAAACCAATTGACAAACCAAAGCTGCAAAATCTGACAGCATTTTTATATTTTGACATTTTACATTTCAGTGTAAGATTAAAATGTATAAAAACTGTTGTGGCTTAGTAACTCAACTGTAACAATTAGCTAATTTGGTCATTTTTTCCTAAATCTAAAAATGCAAAAATTGTGATATAAAGAATATATTACACAATAATTCATCAAAATATCACTTTCTGCAAACTATTGGATAAGATCTTAAAAGAAGCATCACTGAGCATCACTGTTTGTTGTGCGTGTGTGTGTGTGTGTGTGTGTGTGTGTGTGTGTGTGTGTGTGTGTGTGTGTGTGAGTGTGTGTGTGT
>JAVQJG010154704.1:0-11573 GCA_036024015.1 Craterocephalus amniculus
TCTTTGTCTATTTTTCGATGTTCAGGAATTCATTATATTGGTCTCATTCATTAAGGAGTACAGTACAGAATGTGTATTATTAAAGCTAATCATACTACAGTTGAAATTAAATGAGAAATTGTTTAATTCCAGCGGGAAATTCAATGTCGTAGTAGTTTTTTTCTTTTTTTTTTTAGTTGTAGAGTAAAGAAAAAAGAGACAATATATTCGTCAATCGCAATTATTTGTCTGACAATTAATCGTCTCCAGAAATTCCTAATCGTGACAGCCCTAGGTGGAGGAGCAGTCAGATGTTATTCAGAATGAATAGGAATTTATCACATGGCTGCAGCAGCAGTCAGAAAGGAATGACAACTCTTAATATGTAACTTTGCAGTATTATACATTAATAATTGATTGAACACCACTCTGACCACTCAATTAGATTTTATTACAACCCTGATGCAAAGCTTCCTTACATTCCTTTATATTCTGTTTGCCAGCATCATGAGAAGTTAATTGAAGGATTTTGATTAAACTGTCAGCAAACTCAGAAACAGTTAAGTGTTTTGGAAGTGATCCAGATCATTGGATCCAGGAAAGTTTTCAAAGATTATTTTATATGGGGAGATCGGGATCATTTTGTCACAACTAAAAGTGATTGCCATGATCATTGACAAAATTTAAAATAATGGTTAGGGTGAAATTATCACCAGTTAACTAACTAGTAGCAAGTTCACTAACCACTAACTAGTGAACGTATTTATGCGCGTGACATTTTCTGCACAGTAGGAGGGAAGATATCACATAATCAAGAGAACAAACATCTGATCATCTAGTCTTAAACTAGATTTGTCAATTAAAAACATTTTAAAAGATTAACATTTAAAAGTTAATGTGAATCTGCATTAAAAAGCATCGATATGTAACTGTAGGCCAGGCTGGGATCAACCAGCAGCAGCTTCAGACTACTGATGAAGCAGAGGAACATCTTCTCATCCGACTGCTGCTCAAAGCTGGGCTGCCGCTGCGTGACTCGCGAGCACCAGCCTCTCATGAGTGCGTCTGCACAACACAGTTGTAACACCAGCTGCTCACAACAAAATGTGCCGTTTTGTTTAGTCTTTAAAAGTCTCTGACGACATTTGAAAAAGGCACTAGATTTGTTGCTAGCTACTTTTTGAAGAGTCACTGTAAAGGGTCTAACTTGCCAATAGTGACAAGTTGGCAACACTGTAAACAGGGAAAGCCATGTAAGGGAAGGGTGATTAGGATTGAGATATTGTTTTTGTTGACAACCCTAATTGAAATGTTGACAAATAATTTATTACCAAGTCAGGTTGTTTTTGTTATCTTTTACTAACTTTCATGGGCCTTAATTTGAACTCATTTTATTTACTACCTTATACTACCCCAGAGCAACCCTGCATAATCAGTTGTGTCAATTACATCTGTGATTAGACTTACCATACTGGAAGATAGAAATGACATATCTTCATCCTTATCCAACGTCTCACATTGGTCCAGCTGGAAGAATACATACGTTAATGTTAAAATATAAGAAACCCATTTCAGCCGGCAATCTAATGTCAAGTTTCTCACTTCTAGACCCCGCGCTTCATCTTCTGACCCAAAAGTCCTAAAGTCATTTTCTTCATCCAACAGAGCATCGTCATCTCTGTCAAAATTATCTGCATCATCCACCTGATCCTCAGCTGGTATTCCACTGTCGTTCTCTGTATCGTCCAGAACATTCATGTCAAGGATGTCCATGTCCTGCATGTTCTCATGATCATCCAGCAAGTCATCCTTATAGGAGGACAAGATGGTTAAGTATTATATTCCTGCAGCACTTCACGTTTAGGTTAAATTATTCAAACTTACATGTCCATCACGGGAATCCTCTTCCATTGCACCTTCCTCTGTTTCATCATTCTCAGGTTTATTTTCTACAGAAAATAAACAGTAGTTTAGCTCAAGCCAAGTAAATATCTTAAAGGCAACAAAGGAAACTACTAAGTGTGTACCAGAGGCAACCTACAAAGTTGCATTCAACATTTTCTTCATAGGAAAAGGAATGGCAGCATTTTCAGGTTCAAAAAGTAAAAATGTGACAAATTACCGAAAATGATCCAAACACAAGAGATTAGAAAAGCCAGACACATCTAGAAAAGTTTTATTATTAATTGTAGTGTGGATAAATATGATTTTTCCCAGTAAGACATGTCAATTACTGAGGCATCAGGGAAGCTGATGAGCATGCAACATTGTCAACTCTGCCAAATATGTCTTTAAATGGGTTGACAATTAAATCAAGAAAAAAGAAGAGCGCATTCACACTGGTGCTGTTTGAGCTGCTTTCAACAAAGCCTGGTTTGCTTCCATTGAGCCCCAGTCACTTAAAAAAATGTGAATACATGTTCACAAAAGACCGAAGAAGTCAACTCTGGTCTACTTGCAAACCTGGAGGTCTTGTTTCGAGTGAAAGCAAATGGGCCATACAGTGAACCAAAGAAAGGAAGTTAAGTGAGACATTCATCTAACGTGCTGCATATCTTTTCCCCTCTTCTGCTTTTCAAACTGGACATTTTCCAATGGAAACTATATTTTTACTCCATTGAGTGATTTTTGGTTCTGGCCAATCAATAATCTGGATTTTCTTCTTCTTTCTACATAGTCGGTGGTCACTTTAGCGAATCCACCCTAGCAATCTGCATGACACTGTCCAGACTGTTTTGGTCTGTTTATTTGAGTGGGGACTTTAGCCCCCCTTCCCACCCCCCCAGTCAGATAGCCTTACAAATTGCTACATGATCATGATATATGATCATGAGATGGTGTTTGACCACATATATCAGGGATGGCCTGCTCAAGTTCTACAGAGACATGGTCCTACAGATTTTAAACCCCAGCCAACTCCAACACATCTGATTGACATGCAATGGATCGAACAGCTTTTCAATTTCTGCACAACGACCCATGTCTTTGAATCACTTGTGTTTAAACAGGAAACCATCTGAAACTTCCGGGACAGAGGCTCTCTAACACAGAAATTGGCAATCACTGACACGTAGTGCCAACATTAACCGCACGTTGGACGTCGATGACAGCCACGAAAAGCAGTTGTTACAGAACACTGGAGCGTGCACATTTTGGAGGCTGTACAGAAATGAAATACCACGATATCAAGTCACTTGGCCCCTAGGTGACTCCGCAGCACACCGGTGTAGCAGACTGGTGTTTACATAAGAGGGTTTAGGTAGCGTATTCACCGCATCACGTGTCAGTCTTACCTTTGGTGGCTCGTTTGGGTGTTACGCTGGCTTTTTTAGGGGTCGATTCCGGGACAACCACAATCTCGTCTGGGTTACCCCCCTCTTCCTCGATCGCCTGTTTATTAGGAACAGATTAAAATGGAAAAACACTTGAGTACAGTGCACATATGATGACCGTTTCATTTATTTAACAGTTTGGCGCAAACCTCTGTGGGCAGTTAGCACAAAGCTCTGCGCTAACAAGCTAGTTTGAAATTAGCTAGATGGGATTTTTACTAACAACAAAAAAACAATTCGGTAATTCTATATTTTATATCAAACAGCAAAACACTTAACCAGTCAGCTTTAAAAGGAACAGGGCATTAAATTACCTTTTTCAAACGCTCCGACAGCACACTCTTGACGCCAGTGGTGTCCAGGTTTCGTTTTTTCAACTCGGCCTTCAAATCAATGACTCGCAGCTCCGACAGTTTACGGACCTCCGCTCCCTCGGGAAGCTCCACGTCTGCTGCTGAGTTTGCCATCGTTTTGCCAGCAAAATAACTCTAAATAATAAACAACCCACGCAAAATTAATATAATTCTCCGTGCGGCACCACGAATTGAAGCACCAGGCTTGCAAAACGACTGCAAAATGGCGGATGTTTCAAGTTGACGTCACAACGCATGCGCAATCCAACGTTAGCGCAGACTTCATGGATGCAAAACCATAGGGATACATGTGCAAAACTAACCTTTTTTCAGTCACTGAAAATGACTGCTGCAAATTTACCAGGTATTCAACAATAAATACCACCAACCAGAGCAAGATATAAATGTATAAGATTATATGACACATTCATGTTCACAAAAATTAAAAACTTTATTTGTAGATTCACTTTGTTAGAATTGTGTATACTTAAGACTTTGTGTATAGAAGAAAAATACTTCTGCTAAATAAACTCATACATAGAACACTTTATTGGGGGCAGCTAAGTTAAATTAATCATTCCCATCTCTCTTTTTTACATGTAATCATACAGTCATGTCTGCATGACGCTAGTAGGAATGGAAATTGTACATGTCACTAAATTTGTAGTTTGTATCATTTACATGGCTGTGGGGCAAACTTTTGCTGGCAACAAGGGGTTGGTGGGATTCAGACAACTCTGGATAGTTAGTCTCTTCTGGGACACTGGCACTCCTGGTTGTAGTCTGAGAGTCAGCATGGGAGACTTGAATGCCAGTTTGTGCATAGTATGACCATGTGTTTGAGTCAGAATCAACAGAAGCAAAATCCTCATTAAAGGTGGAGCACACAGGGAAGTTGAAGGAGTCATGGCTGAAGGACGAAGTGGCAGAGCAGTTTTGAGAGGGCCGTGGTTCATGGAGATTGAGTTTGGAGACCAGCGGTTTTCCCACTGTTACTGGTAGCCTTTCTTGCACTTCCTCATCCATGTTGGAATAAGTGTAATGGAGGCAGATAGTGAATGTGAGCTCCCTCTGTAAAATACAGCAAATCATGTTTTTTTAGCTTAGAGAATAATATAAAAACCTCTTATATGACAGAAAATGTATTGTCTTATAGATAACTTATTGAAAAGAGGATACTTAAATCCCTTTGAAATTGTATCAGGTAAATTGAAACCTCAAATCTATTTCAGGATTAGCTCAATTTTATCTTAAGAGTTCATCAGACATATACATCATCTTCACATGGCACATAGACACTCACAGATAGAAACGGTAAAAACAAAGGCAAGTGTCTGACCCGGAGTCTCTGCAGGCTGCGGATTCGTGTGTAAAGACTAGGGGCCTCTGGTGAGGGGAGCTCTTCTCTAATTAATAGTAAACAGCCGGCTTCAAGTAGAGTCTCCTGATTGGTCTTCTTCAGATCAACATCCACATCCTGCCAAAGGAACATGAGAACAATGTTAAGTCTAATAACCAAAACATTTTATGTGCCTTAACTACATGTGATAAATAAATCCAAGTTGCTTCTAATATTGGGTATTTGTCTGGGGAATACAGAAAGACTGCTGTGCTGTGTTTTCCATACAGCAATTAAGAGATCCAAGAACAACTGGCTAATCCTGGTTTTGGTTTATTTGGACCAAAGAGCCAATTTCAGGTTTAAATTAATGTTGAACCAGTCATTTCAAATGACTGGATTTGAATGGTGTGGGGATATATTAATACCTTTAATCAAGAGCATATGTTTACTATTTGATATAAGGCTTCCTTATTATCTGGCTAAAAATATTGTACAGAAAGTCCTCAAATCAAACTTAAATGAATAGAGCTAAACTTTGCTTACTCTTGGCAGATCTATGATATAATTCTGCAGCCTAATTCATTCAAAGCTGATGATCAGGCTTACCTGTTTTGTTTTTGTCAATATATAAAAAACAAAAGAAAAAGACATGCTAAACATCATATCTGCAGAAACAAGAAGTAGCTATGGTCGAAAAACTGCTACGATTTTAAAAAAGTTAATAAAAAAAAAGAATATGTATTTTTAGCTCTTAACACTAAACTCCTACAATAGTACAATAGTTACTGAACTAAGTGATTATAATTTCATTACACAATAGCACCGTTTTGGGCGTGAGCATACGCAGCTCCTTCAGTGCTCAGTTGAGCTAAATGTGAAAATGCCCCTGATCAGCTTTAGCCTGCTATTAAAAGTAGATAGGGATCCTGCGAATTGGACAGAGATGGGTCGATCATTCCACTAGCTACTGATTTTGCGCCACATTGTGGTGGGAAAACTAGGGGATTTTCACAGCCAAAACATAACTGTCGAGAGGGAGTGTAGCTCTGGATTAAGGAGTGAAAGCAGACAGGAGCCGTTTGGGTTGTTTGCCAGAAGCAGAGCTTTGATCTTGATGCATGCTGCAACTGGAAGTGAAGAGCAATTAGAAATGGAGTGACATGAGTTCTTTTGGGCTGGTTGAGACCAGTCGTGCTGCTGCTTTCTGAATCATCTGCAGAGGTTTAACCTGATGTTATAGAGAGAAAATTGGCAAGACTATGCAACCAAGATTCCTGGCAGAAGATGAGGGTGACAGAATCAAGGAAGGAAGGACTGGCTGGACAGACAAAAAGCTTGGTCCTGGACAGATTAAGCTGGAGGTGGTGTTCATGATCCATGCAGATATGTCAGCAAGGCATCCTGATATCCGCATTGAGACGTTTGTGTCGTATGATGGGAAGGAAAGTGAAAGCTGAGTGTCATCTGCATAGCAGTGGTAGGAGACGCCATGAGAGCCGATGACTGCAGCAAGCGAGGAGGTGAATAGTGAAAAAAAAGGGCCAAGTACTAAACCTTGATGCGGCCAGCTGTCAACCAATGCTTAAGGATCTTCCTGTGAGGTTACTACATGAACCACAATAAAACAGATCCTAAGATGCTAACCTTATAGAGTGTGCAGATGAGGATCTAGTGGTTGATCGTATCAAAGGCAACAGACAGGTCCAGCAGTATACTGTCAAGATTGAGGGACAGTAACTGACAGGAGAGCAGTGTAAGTAGATTGGTCTTGTCTAAAGCAAGACTGATATGAATCAAACAGGTTGCTGTTGTGGAGGAACAGTGAGACCTGTGAGTAGTTTAGACATGAACAGAAGTAGAGAGATCGGCCTTGATGTTGTCAGCCTTGGTAACCCGAGCCTGCTGGAAGGCAGAGGGAAAAACACTGGATTTAAGCGAGCAGTTGATAATATGGGGTACTACAGGTTGGATTGTAGGGTAATGCTGGGTTCAGAACAAACGCTTTTTGGGTGTCAAAGAAGTGCGTAACGCTCAAAGCCCGAAGCGTGGTCACTGCTTGATTTTCACGTCAAGCTATTTCTGTCTCACCCTGGCCCGGACTGAGACCTGCTGACCCGCATCCGTGCTGCATCACCTTCCAGGATACCAACTACAACCGTGTGGGCGCACACAGCAACCATACATTCGTCATTTGCTTACTCGAGACTCAGGGTTTTCTCTGCCTGGTCTATGCTGCTACGTCAGAGCCGGGTCGCTCTGATTGGTTAACGCCCCACGTCAAGCTGCAAAAGTTCAACATTTCCGCTTAACGCGCCTAAAACGTGCAGCGCCGGAAGTTCGAAAAGCGTAAAGTCAAGCGCCGCAGCCTACCCCGACGCGCGTCGACCGTTGACTTTGCATGTAAACCTGACGCCCAAAAAGCGTTTGGTCTGAACGCACCGAAGAGTTTGTTGTTAGGGTTAGGATCAAGAGGGCAGGGGGTGGGTTTTAAGTTTACTAATGGTTTGTATTTTTTGTCCTTATTTAGAGTGGAAGGAGCAGAGTGAGGCACCACTTAGGCTGAGTGTGTCAGGCTCAACCTTTTCATTGAAGTAGGAAGCAAACATCTCTGCAGTCATACAGTGGGATGCTGAGTGGGTGGTGGAGATAGAAGGAAGTTAATGCCATGAACAGTTGTGGTGTATTGGAAGCATTGGAAATCTTGTTCTGATAAAAGCTAACTTGGCAGCCTTTAGAATAGATGAGAAATATTAAGGTTTTTCCCAATACTCGGACCATATACAACTACCTGTAAAAGCAGACAAATCCTGGAAAAACTGAATCACCTATACATGGAAAGAATACATCTACATGTAAATGCAGCTAACACACCTCTGGGAAGTCAGTGAGCTGAGCAGAGCAGGAAACGATTTCTTTAGGTTTCTCAAGAATCCGAGTGTAGATGACCATGACGTTGGAGAATTCTGCAGCGAATCCCAGCTGAACCTTAGCCCCACAGTCAAACTGGAGGCAAAGACTCTTAGGCAGAACTGAAAAAGGGAAGACTCGTTAGGAAAATCCAAGGATAAAACATTAGAAAAGGGGATCTGCAAAATTAAAAACTTTTGCTGAATTGAATCACTTCAGTTCCTATCTTTTAAGCTTACCATGAGCAACGGCCCACTGCAGGTTTCGAGCTGTATATGATGCAGAGCAGTCGGAAAACTGGATCTGATCAGTGAGCGAACGTCTCTCAGACAGATTGCTGCGTAGCTCCAGGGCCTGCCTCCCTCGTGTGATCGCACAACGACCCATGTCTGGGAAAAAATAAAGGGCCTTTAACATAAAGCATGCAGAAACTGGTCTCGCTACAACCCAAGAGAGATTTGAAGGTGCTGTAGCTTGACCGAGTGGGAGTGTGTACACTACCTTCAGCGACTTTGTCCAGCATGACGGTGACCTTCTCATCCTCACACACTCGTTTTTTGAGAAAGCTTATGAAAATGCCATTTGACACGTTTTCCCGCTTCACCTCATACGCTTCCGCATCAACACAACTACATATGAAAAATTACATACAAGACGAGCAAATAGCAGAAGTCAAAACCAAACAATCCTAGTCAATCCAAACTAGAGCTTATCCTGAGCTTTTTAGGATCAATAACTTACGTGGCATAACCAAACACTATATTTGCTGTCACTTTGACAAGGCCAGGTTGGACAATCACATTATCGTTTGGGTTTCTGGAGAAAGAAAACATTAAAAAGCGCAACATAAAGAAATGATCAGCATCTTTTAATTAAAATCAATTCATAAATGATCAGCTTACCTTTTGCGGCACATGTCCAGCAGGAAAATATTGAGGCCCGTCTCTTTCTCCTGCATCTTGGTAAGTATATTCTGCACACAGAGGCAATGCTCCGATGTATATGAGGCTGGTGCATCGATGGGAACCATAAAACTGTTACCGAAGTTCTCGTAGCCATGACCAGCAAAATACAGCAACCCTGCAAAGGCAATGACAAGTTATGAGTTTAACCTGGATTTAAAAGTCTCTACACTTGGTGAATATTCATTTTCCACTGGGAGCTTGTTCCTTTTTTTTGCAGCATAACAGCTGTAAGCTGCTTCTCCACATTTAATCTGGACTCTGGTCTGAACTAACTGACCTGAGTGTATGTATCGAAGAGCTTTGGTTGGTTAATAATCTTTGAACACCATCACAGATGTATTTAGGGTCTACACTGTTTTGGTATATACTTATTCTATACTTATTTAGGTTCTTGTGCTACCAGATACTTCATAAGCCTACCTGACAGTAGTCTTACACAAGTGTCAATGGATGGTGTGTGACATGTATAAATCAGGTGATATTTGAAGATGGACGACTACAGTCGATCTTTATAGGCTTAGGAATTGACTTATAAAACAAGAAAAGTACTAGGTTCTACTAAGTACTAGATAGTACTACATTGCTGCTTGAGGTCCTGGTTAAACCTCAAGCAGCAGCGTTCTGGATGAGATGCAGATGTTTAATGCTCTTTTTAGGAAGTCCAATTAAAAGACCATTATAGTAATCTAGTCTACTGGAGATGAATGCATGGATGGGTTTCTCCTGGTCTCTCTTTGATGTCTCTTCTGTTGGTGTTTCTGAGCTGGTAAAAAGCTGTCTCTGATGTTGTTGTTGAACATCAGAGCTTAGTCTGTCAACACTCAGGTTATAAACTTGGTCAGTCATTTTAAGAGACTGAGTCTCCCTGGTGTTTACCAATGCTGATTCTCTTCTTTTTGCTACCAAACTGAATAGAGCATAACTGAGATCCAGCATTACCAGGACTTTTTCAGTGCTGTAATGGGTTCAGAAGTCTGACAGAAATTTATCAAGTTTTCCACTTTTATTCAAAAAGTAATTTAACTGGTTGGATACAAGTTTCTGGATGATCTCGGAAATAAAAGAGGTGATTTTTATAATCGAACAGACCTTGTACAGTTCACTGTGAATTTGAAGTTTTCTTTTACTCCATTATGGGTAAAGAACTAACCATAGACTCCCTTGTCAAGCAGCAACAGGAACTCAGTAACAGCGCTGTGCATCTCCTGGCAGTTAAGGTCGAGCAGTGAAACCACCTTGAAGTCCATCTGTCTCAGGAGGTTGGTCAGCTCATGGACGTCAGAAATAGGAGCACACAGCTGAGTGTGGTAGAGGTAGTTCATGTTGCCAATCAGAAGAGCAACTTTATCAGTGGCTGGGGAGAGGAAATTAAGAAATGTTAATTTGCAGACATTGTAAATGGACTAAAAGCGTTGCATCCATGTAACTAACCATGGTAATTCTGGTCTGATGACGGCAGATTGGCTATCTGTTGCAGTGGATGTACTCGTAGTCCCGAGGCTGACCTGTGGACTTCTTCTGACTCTAGCAATATTAATATGACATGATAAAATTAGAGCACTGCTAGAGCCTTGTTATTTTTAGATTAGAGACAAAGTAATTTTAGATTACTTTGTTTGATAAAAAAACTGAAGTGAAAGTGTAGAAAAAGTCAGTGGAACTGCTACACAGATGTAGCTCCTGTATTTCTCTCGAAATATTTGATCAGAAACAAAACAATACCTAGACCACGATCCACTTCTACCCACGAGGCCTCCACGACTGAGCTGGGGCCTACATGAAGGTGCAAAACAGAAACTATTAGTCACTGCAGAGTCCTAAATTTATACTCCTATATGAAACAGATGTTCCCCCTCATTCCTATCTTTACATTCCTAATAGAGAACTGACAGATGAAGGGTTTCGGTCTCACCAATGGTGATTTTTGCTGTGTTGCTCCAGGCTTCATGATAGAAGTTGAACACCTTACATCTGTACTCTCCCCTGTGTTGAGTGGTCACACACGGTATCTGCAAAACATCAGCTGCATACAGTTAAGCCAGACAACAAAAATTGTCTAAAACATTCAGCTGTGTATTGATTGAAAAGAATTTACAAACGTGTTGGTTTTTCCTACTAAATAACTCGTATGGAGACAGAACACAACAATGAGATAAGAAACAGTTTGAGTAGGCAGAGAGAAAAGAGCACAAGTACAAAGAGAAAGTTGTATCCGCTTCTAAAATGTTTCGCTGTAGGTCGAGCTCAGGCACAGCTGAACCTCGGTTTTAAAATAGAGACTGATTTTAAACTTGATGGTCATATTAACCCAATAGTTAAGTCATGCTTTTATTATTTAAGTAAAGTGGCAAAGGTTAAACCCTTTCTTTCTAGGCAGCAATTGGAGACCAACTTATATCCCTTTATATCAACAGGGCTGGATTACTGTAATTTCCTCCATCTTGGAGCCGGCCAGTCCTAAATTGCAACATAAGCATTGTTCTGGCTACCTGTGAATTTAGGAGTCCAATTTAAAGTCCTATTTTTGCTTTTGACGTTTTATATGGTCTTGCCCCATCTCGAGGAGCTTCTTAATCACCATACTTCTCCTCACTCCCTCGTATCAGCTGATCAGCCGCTCCTGGATGTCCCTGTTAGGGCTGTCCCGATACCACTTTTTCACGTCCGATACCGATACCGATACAGAGGGTTGAGT